>APFE030586917.1:558632-642246 GCA_000404065.3 Pinus taeda
AAAGAAGACTCTCACTCAAATGCACAAGACTGCTGTGAGAGAATGAGAGCTCTTGGGTTACTTAAATAGCTTTTGGGAGGGGGATATGGACCCCAAAAATGTTTTAGAAAATTCATAAACCACTTGGAGTCCACCAAAACCCTAAAACCCAACTATAAATTGCTTGAAATCCGTTTTTTTCATCCTGCTGTCCGTCCGGTTCGGGGTTTAGGTGACTCGGCCGTTTTAAAGCGGGACCCGGTCGGGTTGACCGAGTCATCCATGACCTGGCCGAGTCATTGCCTGACTCGGCCGGGTCATGGATGACTCGGCCACCCGAGCCGTTTCATAGGCCGGGTCAGACTCCCAAGCCTTAACCCGGATCGACCCGGCCGGGTTGATCATGACCCGGCCGTTTCTTAAAACAATGGTCATAATAAGAGCATAGATCTTCTCTAAGAAGATGACACATGAGGTCGCTGATCTGAACTCAGGTGAAGGCAAACTGCTTCAACTGGTCCTCCAAGGTGATTCCATCACCATGCTGCACCCATCGCACCCATCACTGTTATGTTGTATCTCATCATGCTACACTAATCATCACTGTGCTGCACTATAGGACTGCTTATGAACACAACTCCTAAAACAGTCTCCACTACTGGCTATGGCCTGTGGCCTAGCGCAGCTGTGAACTGCAACTAGGTCTCTCCATACAATGATGCTTCCCATATAGAGGAGAAATGTGAGTTGATGTCATATCTAAAGAAAACCAAAGCATCTTGATGCCAACCATATTATAGAGAAACAAAGTGTATCGATTACGAGAAACAAAGAATACATATTGTGGATCATGATACATCAAGCTGTCTGCCATGTCTACTATATCATGTCAGTGGGGAGACTACCCTGTCATGGATACTATGTTTGCCATGTCATATAATATATATATATACACTGTTTTCCATACCAAAATCCTGTTAGCCATACCATGTATATACATGTTGTTCACTGTCTGCCATGTCAAAGCACTGTTTGCCATATCATGTTTCAGCATGATATTTGCCATACCATGACACTGTCTGCCATGTCAAAGCACTGTCTGCCATATCATGTTTCAGCATGATGTTTGCCATACCATGAGATTGTCTGCCATGTCAAACTGTCTGCCATATCATGTTTCAACATGATGTTTGCCATACCATGATATTCTCTGCCATACCATGCCATACATAGTGTGGTGATAATATATAATGCAATTTGATAGTGTGATTGTGCTTTTCAGCGAGTCACCGATTATTCCATATGCGGGCCAGAGATTATGACATAGACGGATATACCTTATGTGAAAAGGGATTGCGTCATACCATATGTGAGACAGTTCCACGAACTTCTATATTCCACAAACTAGTAGATATGCAAACCAATCAACAGAACATTAGACCTGCGTTTAGGTCACTCCCTTGCTGCGTTATGAAACCTTCCTCCATGACTGTGTATTAGTTAGGGCATCCTTTACGATAGTGTATCCCTTTTGATCTCTCCTACCACCAAAACCCAAAGACAAGTGGAGAGAGATCACAAGAGATGATTGTGCAAATGACTTGAAGGCCACCTCTATCTATACTAAAATGTTGAGCACAAGTGGGGTTTGTTTGGTTGTTCGCTGACCTTGACAAATTGTCCCATAACACAAATAGATTCATATCTCCATGAATACTTATTGGAATCGGATGATCTTTAGATCAATCCTACACCTCTCGATGAGAGGGATCCAATAAAAATATCAGCTTCCATTAATAAGATGACTCACATGGAGTTTGGCCCTAGTTGCCAATTTTAACACCCGACCATCTTTTGCATTATGATTTTCTTTCTTTTGTTTTGTTGTAGCCATGATATGTTCTTTCTTTTCTTTTAGCTGCATTAACCTCCCAGGGCAAAGTTTAAAACATTGGGAGACAATCAACACATCAACAAGAGACACCGATTTGGTCAAAGACCAGGGAAAAACCCCACAAGGGGGAAAACCCTTTGAAATACTTCTTCTATTAGATTGTCTTCAAATGTTTAGCAGAGAGTACAATGAGTCCAAATCCAAGAGTCAAAGTCAAAGTTTGACTTATCAACAAATCAATTATCCAAGATCCAAATGCTAATGAAGAAAAGTCAAATCTGTCCAACTGTCATAATCTGCAATTCTGGTCAACTGTCAACAGCAGTCAATGTGCCCTAACCAGTCCACAAATCTGCAGTCAAATTGCTCCAATCAAACTCAGTCAAAGGTCAAAGAGTGTAGCCTCAAATGCTGGTCAACCAGAGCCCAAAACAGTCAAAATATCCAGTCAAACTCAGTCAAAGGAGAGAAAATCCTGTGGTCAAGTCTGCAATTTTTCCTGCAGTCAACCCAAGTCAAACTCCTTCAAATGTCTTGGTTTTTGTGCCAAAAGATGCGGCCTGCCCAAACAGAAATATGCCCAAGAGATTGATCTCAAATCAGCTCCAAAAGTCAAAGTCAACACTGGTCAGTGCTGGTGAAAGTTCAGAAGACTTCAGATTTCGGCCACCTGTAATTTTGTCTTCCTTTTCCTTTGCACGTGTGAGAGAAACCCTGCATTTTTTAGATGTGTAGAACCCAAGAAGAGATGATGAGATGATGTGATGATGGTGTCCAAATGAGGCTCCTTGACTTGTATTTATAGGCATTGGAGGGGCAATTGATCCTCTAGGCCGACTTGATCAAATGTGACATTGTGGGCTTCACTTAAAAAATACACTTTCGCTTATCCAAATCCAGTGCTTCAAAGGTCAATTTTGGTCCTCTTGGAAAAAGGAATATAGTCCAATGATTGGAATTTGTCACTGAGCTGCCAAATTTACATTTAAGTCCTCTTCCTTTATGCTCTTTGCAAGATTACAATATCTAAGATTGATTGACATTGACTAGAAAGTCTCTTCAATGGAATGCTAATGCTAGAAGAAGCTTCTCTTTACTATAGGATAAGATAATATGTTACTGGTTATGTAATTAATACACATGCATAGCAAGTGAATTAAAATAATGTTAAAGTAGATGAACTTTATCTTCTAATGTGAGACTTGTGGTGTCCTTATGCATGGAATTTATCCATTGCAGGAACAAATAAATCTGCTTGAACAACGAAAGTCTCGACTCTCTGTCAAGATCAGAGAACTTGAGGAGCAATCATTGGCAATTTTGGCTTAATCTTCTATAGGAGGTGGATAAGAGAAATCTGTGTACTAGGTAAGTCGAATCACACTAATTAGTTCTCGCTTTTACCTATGGATGATTTAGCATTACATAAAATTTTTGCTGCATGTGTATTCAAGTACATATGATTGCACTCAGCTCGACAAAATACCAAGCAAGTTTGCAATAATTATATGTTTCTTGAAAACATAATTTATTCACAACACAACAAGCTTGCCTGAGCTTTTTGCAGATTATATATAGAGTCTGTTTCTACTTATAGATAGTGTGGTGGAAATTTAAACATATAATAACTACATTTCTAATATGAACTGTTTCTTCCTTGACACTTTTTTTTCCTTTTGTAGGCTTGCTGAAGCTTCACCATCCTCTAAGGTCTGCAAGCAATGGAGGCAGATTGTATTGATTGTCTGCCTGTTTCTAGTACTTGTGGTCTGGAATCAAGCCTTGTCCACCAATGATAACATCAATGTTGTTTAAAATGCTAAACGGAGTGAATGATGGCTGAAATTTTATTCTGCAAGTAGTAATTCAAAATGTGATCATTTGAGAGCCATGGATCCATAGTATTGTTGCTTGTGGTCTTATATACTTTCTCTCTGATCTTAAAATTAGAAACCAGAAATCTCATTGCTGTAAATGCTCTCTAGAAAATCCCTTTAGTGAAAGATGATGGTTTGCCGCTTGACGATTGTATGTAGCAGTAAACACTTTTGAATGAAAATCAGTGAACTATTATAGTCATCCAATCCCTACAACAAATATCATCCGCGGAAGAACTTATAAAAAGTTAAAATAGTCAAGGCTAATTAATGATGGGAAGAAAGAGATTGATGTTGTCATTAAGAGATTCTATGCTTAGCTCCTATTAGTTTGGGCTTGGAGACTATCATATCTAACTGTTGCCAACTAGATGCATGAAAGTAATGCTGCTTGGACTTGTAATAAATCAAAGCCAAATCACCCATTTGTTCCAGCTCGTAATACAGGCAGACTATCTTTACATAAATGGTAAATTGAACATTGTAATTTCATAGGTACAACACTCACATAACGTTTCTAGCAGATCCTTTTCCTTTTTTATCATGAATTTTTTATTACTTTTTTCCCGTTGTTGCTTATCGTTTTGTTTGGTTTTTAGTTTCTTAATGTCCTCTAACAACAAAAAAGCCTACTACAAGCTAAGAATACTCTTGCCAATTATTTGTATCGAAATATTATAATCTAATGATCGGAGTCAAGGCTGGTTCAAAGGCTTCTGCAATCTTCATTCACTCTAAAGGTGCTCTACAGCTTCAGCAAGTTTCAACTGCAGACTTAATTTACAGGTATTATCTGATGACCTGCTGTAATGAACCCAATGGTGCATTAATTGAGCGATCACACAAAGAAGGGACGACCCCTTATATAGTGCTGAAAAAGTGCGAAGTCTATTGTCGGGAAGCCAAAGTAAGTGCGATTTTGGGGAAGTCTATGGAGAAGAAAAAATTCGAAATTTTGGTGCCTCTCTCTCTCTCTGTTTCGTGCCCTAGATTGGGAGATCAAAGTATTCCAAGTTTCACTATTGCCAGAAGCTGCCTGTTGCTGGAAGCTACTGCCTAGTCAAAGTTGCTCGAATTTAATTCCTTTAGTTTTTTGGTTTCATGTACTCATTTAATTTTGATTATATTAAATAGTAATCATCATTCTCCCTCAATTGTCTTGACGAGGAAAACATCTACTATATCCTCAAGGAGTATGGAAGAAAGCAGCCCAAGATAAGGTTTGTCAAGAAATAAAGGTATGCCTTAAACTATTAAAACATTGATTTCTTTATAATAAATGTTTACTCATTTGAAAATCTATTATTAACATTGTTGTTTCTAGCTATAGTGAATCATATTGATTCTTATTTTGGGTGATTCATCACTTGATAAATCTACCCCACTCCTATTCTTAACTGATTTAAAAAAACCATAACCTAAGGGTATGCTAATATGAATGTATGAAATCCTAAACTACTTAGGGATATTGTGAAATGTTATTTGAAGTTTTATTGATGATGTCATGTTTGGGATTTTGGTATGATCAAGAAAACCTAACTTAGGGTTGAATGATGAAGTCCAAAATCTCAAACCTTTGAAAGTTTTGGTAATGTTGGGTTTGCTATGTTCCTATATTGAAACCCTAACTCATTAGGGTTTGGTGCAATGCATAAGCAAGACCCTTATAATGTCTTAGAAATGATTTCCTTGGTATATGTGTTTGTCTGATCAAACCCTAGTTTAATCAAGTTTGTCGTATGTCTAACTCTTATTGATATTTTGTGAAGTTGGGTTTGACTATAACATGATATGAAATACCTTTGCATGATGATGAAACCCTAGGTATATATAGATATGTCCTTTTGGTTGAAACCCTAGCTTGGTCTAGGTCAGTATATGTAATGTATTAATGTTGTCAGACATATGATATGCTTATGCATTGTAATGAATTCCTAGATACATGTGCTGACCTAGTTATTGATGGTTATAAGTCTTAGGATTTAATATAAGTCCTTGTATGAGATTCTAGGATGACGATATTTGGAAATATAGGATTTTGCAGCTAAACCCTAGTAGGAATTAAATTCTCTAGTACGTGTGATATAATAATTTGAGATATATTTATATAATGATTGTTGAGATTGTGAAAATGAAATTCTAGGGTTTTGGAGTTAACCTTAGTAGAAGTAAAATCTCTGATGTATGATGACAATATGATTATTTTAAATTTGTGTAAGATTGTTGAGATCTGAGTTTTGGTTGGGATTGATGTTTGCATCTAACCCTAGTGGAAGTTAGTCATGATAATGACTAAGCTATGATTGATTTTGATTGATTCTTTTGTATGAAATCTAGGATTTGTATGAATCCTTAGTGGAAAGTATAACATATGAATTCTAAAATTTGTTAGATGCCTTGTAGATCTATATTTGTTTGAATTGTTTCTAGGGTTTTCTATATTTTGTAATAGAGTATGTCACACTTTTGAAATTGATATTGAAACCCTAGATGGAATGAAAGTTGTTGTGAAGTAGTCTATGGTTTATGACAAAGTCCCTAGAAATATGTTGAAGAGTATGTGTCTCTTATTTATAATTAAGTTTGGGTATATGATACATGCTTTCGTAATTATGATATGGGTAACTTCATGCTTCTATATATTTGGTTGTACTTGCTATCTAAGTTGTGCAGGGACACAATCTTCAATTTGGTGAAGATGTTCGTTGATGTGATAAGCATGACGAAGATGATGATAACTTTGATAAAAACGATTGGAAGCCACGAAAGATTCTCTGATGACAAAAATAAGAAGCTGATATCTCTGAAATTAAGAGGGATTTTGGATAAAGAGATGATTTGTGGTTGAGAGGGGGAGCATAACTTGATTAAAGAATGAATTTCAAAGGATATGTTACTACATGAGATGTAGGAAAGAAAACTATATGTTTGAGGAATAATCTGTCAGAGATTCAGTTGATAGTCCTACTATGAAAAGTTGAGAAGCAACATCAAGTTGTCTAGAAGACCTCAGAGGTTTGTATTTGATTATGTACCTATGAAAGTATATTATTGATTGGGGTTGTGTTTGTACATATGAATCTCCCAAAGGTTTTGATAGCATGTTGGTTACCAATAAGTTTGATTGGGAGAGATCGGTCATCTTTGATCTGCTGGATCAAGGAGTGTTGAAGCTTTGTGAGTGAAGCATTGCATAGGAGGACATATGGCTGATACTTTATGTTGATGTCTAGGTCCTGAAGTTAGAAAAGGTGGTGTTGGTTATAGAGCTCTGGTTTTGGATAGACACTTGGATATTTGGGTTGGTGGTTAGCAAGTAAGCCTAATGGTACTTAGAGAGGTTGAAATAATGAGTCCATCTTATTCCCACTTAGATAGATTTCTCTGGTCAGGAACATTTTCCGTGGCATTGCAGTGCCTAAGTTGTTAAGAGACCAATGGATAGATTACCCTGGTCAGGAATCTAGTCCATGGCATTGTGGTGCCTAAAGTTCTTCATGGTTCATATAGTTGAGATCTTCCTTGTACTTGTATATCATGAATAACCGCCTAGTTAAGAGGGAGTGTTGGAAAATGTAACTAGGTTCGGTCTCCATTTAATGTATTTGAGTTATCCTGTAATGTACTTTTCAAAAGAACAAAGAAAATGATAATAATTTTTATTATTGTGACTTATTAAAGCATGGGTTTCATGATTGGGTCACCATGTTTTAGGTCAAAGCCCCCATTGAGGACTTCTAGGATTTATTCTGAGTCTATATAGTCATTGTACTTTTAAAGAGACCCTTCTTGGGCTTTTGAATCATGTAAAAAGGTTAAGTATGGAGTCAAATATAATCTATGTATCCTCCACACCAAGTCGGCCTAGAAGGGATCAAGTCATCCTAAGGAAACTAATTCGATCTCACATGGATCCTATAAATATAAGCACATCGAATTCATTTGGAACATACTCTCTCACAAGAAGTTCAATATCTATTGTAGTTGGAAAAGCGCGAAGTCTGTTGCTGGGAAGCCAAAGTAAGTGCGAGTTTGGGGAAGTCTAAGGAGAAGAAAAAAATCAAAATTTTGGTGCCTTTCTCTCTCTGTTTCGTGCCCTATATTGGGAGATCGAAGTCTTCCAAATTTCACTGTTACCGGAAGCTTCATGTTGCCAAAAGCTGCTGCCTAGTCGAAGTTGCTGGAAAGGGGTCAAATATCTGGAAGGTTGACTTGGTGTGGAAGGTATGGTCTTTGTCTAGGGCGAAGAGTCTAAAAAAAATAGTATTGAAAGGAAGAATTTCTTAACTATGTTTTCCCCTCGAGGGGGGTTTTTCCCTAGCATAGTGCTTACATCTGGTTTGCATTGTTTTATGTGCTTCTGCTTTGGTAATTGCTTGATGAACTAAATGAAAGAAGATATAAAGAATCATAATAACAAGAAGCATCACAAGTAATTATCAAGAATAAGAAAATCTTTCGGCCTTTCTGATTTCTAACAAATCTGAAATAGATTGATTCTGTAGCTATCGGGTTCTTGTTTCCCTGACTTCTTCAAAGTCCAATATGATTTTTCCTTCCTAGTAAAGTTATGGGAATATTTTTTGCAATGGGAGATTGTCACTGATAACTTTCTTTAAGCATGAAACATGGAAACTGGGTGTACTCGGGGAGATGCAAGAAGCTCCAATTTGTATGCCCTAGTACTAATATTTTGCAACACCTTGTAAGGACCATAATACTTGGATGATAATTTATTATCCTTCTTAGCTTGCTTGAGGGACACAGACATTTGTTTGTATGGTTGTAGCTGTAAAAAGACCCAGTCACCTATGTCAAAACCTGTTTCACTGCGATGATGATCTATCTATTTTTTAATTCGATCATGCGTAAGAACAAAGTTATCCTTTAAGAGTTGGAAAACTTGTTTTTGATGCTTGATGTGATCTTCCACGACTTGAAACTTAGAATTTTGTCTTAAAGATGATGTGATGGACAATGTATGATATCCATAAAGTGCCATAAATGGGGTCATTTTTGTTGTAGTATGGAAGTGCTATATCACCATTCAACCAAAGGTAACTGCTTGAGCCATTGTGTTTGTTTATCCGATACAAAAAAATGAAGACATCATTCCAAACATTTGTTCACTATCTCAGTTTATAAGATGAACTATGAGCTAATTGAGTACCAAGACAAGAAAATAATTCCATCCAAAAATTTCCATTGAAAATGGAATCTCTGTCACTTACAATAATCTTTGGCTTTCCATGTATCTTTTGAATTGTTTCCATAAATGCAGTAGCAGTTGTATTGGCTTTAAAATATGGGACAATGCACAAAAGTGCGCATACTTGGTAAGTCTATCAACTACCACCATGATGACACTCTTTCCTTCAGACTTGGGTAAACCTATGATAAAATCTATTGAGACCTCCTCCCAATGCTAACTTGGAATGGATAAAGGTTGTAACAAACTGGGGGTCTTAACTGTTTCAACTTTAGTTTGTTGGCAAACCAAACTTTCCGCCACAAACTTTTGAATATCATATTTAAGGCCATTGCAAAAAAATTCCTTCTTGACCCTGTGGTATGGTTTAAAAATATTGAGTGTCCTGTTAAAGAAGAGGTGTGCAATTCCAAAAGAATCTTTTGTTTGAGTTGGGAATTCTTACATATATATAAACGATCTTTGTACCATAATGAGTCATTTTTCCAGATAAATGTATCTGATGTATTGGGATCTTGTTGCAACTTTTGAATGAGTGTCCACACCTTTTCACGATTCTTCCAATCATCCCTTGCTTTGGTTAACCAGTTAGATTATATAATCGAAATGGCATAGATCAATGCTTCCACATCCTCATCCTTTCTTGAGATTGCATCTGCAACAACATTTTGCTTCCCTTTGTTGTCGATGATTTCCAAGTAATAACCCAACATCTTAGTGACCCATTTTTGCTGCTCTTCTGAAGATAATATTTGTTACAAAAATTATTTAAGACTATCATGATCCATTTTTACCTTGAAGTGTATTCCCATTAGTAAGGGTGCCATTGCTTCAGGACATGTAGTATTGCCAACATTTTCTTTTCATAAATATGTTTGTATAAATACTTTCCCTTGATTGGTTGAATTTAAAAAACAACGAGTCTTCCTTCTTGCATTAAAACAACATCAATTCCATTTCTTGAGGCATCACATTCCACCATAAAGGTTTTTGTGAAGTATGGAGTAATTAAAACCAGAGCTTGACACATTACCATTTTAAGATGTTCAAAGGACTTAGTTGCTTATGCAGTCCAAAAAATTGCATCTTTCTTCAGTAATGTTGTTAGAGGTGTTGTTGGTTTCCCATAATTCTTAACAAACTTGTGTTAATAACCCGTCAACCAGAGAAATCCTCGAAGATGTTATAGGGTTGTGGGAATTTTCCATTCCTTGATGGCTTTAATTTTGTTAGGATCTACCTTAACACCCTCATGAGATATAATATGCCCCAAATATTCTACCTCTCATACCCTAAAGAAACATTTAGATGTTTTTTCATACAATTTTTTCTCCTCCAATAGTTCAAGCACCCTATCGACATGTTGAACATGACCCTTCCAAGGCTTGTTGTAGATTAGTATATCATCAAAAAATACTATTACAAATTTTATAAGGAAGGTTTTGAAAATGGAATTCATCAAACCTTGAAACATGGAAGGTGCATTAGTAAGGCCAAAAAGACATGGACCAAAGTTCATAATGACCTTCATGAGTTCTAAATGTTCTCCAGTTTTCATTTTAATTTGATGATATCCTGAAAAAATATCGAGCTTGGTGAAATAAATTGCTCCATGTAATTAATCCATCAATAAAAAGAATGAGAAATTTATCTTTAATAGTGAGCGTGTTGAGCTCCCTATAATCTAGACACATACACCATGATCCATCCTTCTTGTTTACCAATACTACTGGAGCAAAGAAATAACTTTGGCTAGGTTGAATTATACCCTCCTCTAACATTTCTACAACCATATGTTCAATTTCACTCTTTTGGGCATAGGGATATTTGTAAGGTCTGATGTTTGGAGGAACATTTCCTGGAATAAAGTGAATAGCATGATCATGATCATAAACATGTGGGAGCTCTTTGAGAGTCTCAAATACTTTGGAATGACTGTCCAAGATTATTTGGAGATATGGAGAAATAGATGATTTCAATATTTAAACATCTAGTGAGCATAATTGTGCAATTATGCCATGTTGTTCTTTCTTCAAAAGATTTGTCATGCCATTAGAGTTGATTATCTTCCTTGGTTTCCCTACGATGCCCCTTAATTGAATTTCCTTTCCTTCCCATGAAAATTTCAAGAAAAGTCTTAAAGATTAAAAGCTATCGTTCCCAAATATTGTAACCATTCGAATCCTAATACAACATCAACACCACCCATTGGAATGGAAAGCATTGGACTATTCAATACATATTCCCCATGGTTAGATTGATATTATGACAATTCCATGAGAAATTTGTAGGTCCTCCATTTGCAACCATCACTTGACACTCTGGTGTTGGACATAAAAATCAATTCAATTGCTTAGCTGTCTTACAATGAATAAAATTTTGGGTAATACTAAAATTGATCAACATTATTACCTTTTTTTCTTATTAAATTCTTCTATCTTGAGAGTTTGAGGAGTGGTAATTCCTGCCAATGCATTACATGATATGGTCAAATTCATTTCTTCTTTCTCTCGGGTTGGTTCCTGGTGTATATCCTCTTCTTTTGATATTTCTAGTTCCTTTTCTTCCTCCTCTTTACAGTCTATGTAAAATAATTTCTTCTCAGCATACTTATGACCCTTAGTGTATTTTCTATCACAATTGTAACAAAGAAATTTTTCTCTTTCTTCCTCCAGTTGTTGTGGTGTCAACCTTGTAGGTTGCGGGAGGCTAGGAGCAGAACACTTCCATATTTATAGTTGTGAGTGATATACTTCCTTGTTGCCATAATTTTGCTTTCAACTTTTCTTTCCACCTTAAATGCCTTTTCCAATGAATCAGGTTCCCAAAGGAAAACTTCATGTTGGATGTTATCCATTAAAGTCCCTATGAAGACATCAATCTTATGCTCCTCTGGAATATCATTTATCTTGATATTCAATCTTTAGAAGCCCTCAATGTGCTCCACCATTGAACCCTTTTGTTTGATATTTATCAATTGGCTAAAGAAGGTATTTCTCTTTGTATCCTCATAATGTGATGCCAATTATTCTGCAAAAATTGTCCAAGTGGCAATTGATTTACGAGAACAAAACTGTCTATACCACACAAGCTGATTTTCTTCTAAATATTAAGATGCAAGGCATACCTTTTGTGTGTGGGGTACATCATGTAGATCAAAGAATTGCTCCATCTATAGTATCCATGTTACTAGATCCCGTCTATCAAACTTCCTCATATCTATTTTTGGAATGTGGTGGGTCTTAAACCCAATGTTTGAGTCTCTAAAATCATATTTCATGTTCCTTTTGTCCCCATCCTAATTTTCATAGAGTTCCTTGTAACCACTAGGAAGCATTTCTTGTAAAAACTTTGTCAAACCTTCCTTGTCTTCTTTTAAGCCATTCTTCAAATCTTCCATGTTGCCTTTCATTTTTGCTTATGTACCATCTATTTTAGCTTCCAATTCATTTTTGGTTACTCTTTGTGACAACGAAATTTGTTGCAATTGGTCTCATAATTTTGATTTATCATGTTTCAATTCTTCCTCTTCTTCATGCGTCACAGTAGAGCTTTCTGGTTGCTTACTAGATATGTCCATTTTTTGTTTCGAGACAATTTGGAATCAAATAACAATAACTATGCTTCACTATGCCATTTGAATCGCTTCAAACTATTTTTTCAAACAAAATTTATGCAAAATTAAAAAATAAAACACACATTTTTTTACTTTTTAGTTGCTCGATATTGAAACTATTGTATCTCTATAATTTCGGCTCTCCAAGGTATGAAATTTCATCTTGTGTTAGTTGTCTTAGTCTTCTTTCCAATTCCATAAGTTAGACCAAGATTGGATTCTCCAAGTTAAAGTTATGTCGAATCTCCCACGATGGCTTGATTATGGACTCATTCAGTAGAGCGAAACTATACAGAATGCCACATGTCACTGTTTCAACCTCTGGTTCTGAAAATGATATGTGAAAAACTAAATTCCATGCCCTTTCAGTCACTTTTTATGAAATTCAAATTTGATACTTATAGAGAAAGTTATGATGATTTTACCTAGGTCACTTCTTTGAGACTGAATTATGGAGCTTGCAAAAACCCTAACTTATTTGGACCATATCTTAGAACATATAGTGAACCAAGATCTGAAATTTCTACATGAAGTCCACCAAGCTTTTGGCTCCATGTGGTAAAAATTTCAACTTCTGAATCCTTGTAGAAAAACAAATATAGCGAAAATTCCAAGATGACCTGTTTGAAGCAACAAAACCCTGGAATCCAAAGCTTTGATACCAAATGTTCTGCAACCAGATCACAAACAGAAGAAAAGATAGATCAATGACTTGAAAATTAGCCTCTTCTTCGAGGGGGAAATCTCCTTTACATCACAAAAAAAACAATTCTTGGATGATACAAATGACACGACCTCCTTTGTATATATAAAAGTCTAAGGGGTCACAATATATTTAGAGCCTACATAACAAAAATAATGTAAGGGCACAAAAATTACGATAGTGGGCTTCCATTGGGAACAAAAATAACAATCTGGGGGATACATGGGCACAATGGTAAAAGTAAGGGGGTTACACTAATAATAACAATAAGGGGGCTACACTAGTATTATAGGGACCTAACAATTTGTATTGCCAAGTTCTATATTAATAATTTCTTAATCTCTTGGCAACATTGACCTCTTAGAGTGCTAATGAACCACAATATGCATTTAGTGGCCATAGCCCACTCAAAATATATATTAACCTTGTGTTTTGTTGTTCAAAGGGGGAATTGATGATAACACACTTGAAGTTTGATTTCCATAGTAAATGGTACACTTTACAATGCTTTACCTTGATGATGAAGAAAAATGTTGTCTGTTCTACTCTCAAGTTCTCACCAAATGCTCCCTTCTCATGGGAAGCATGTCATGTGTAGTGATGCCAATATGCTTTTTAATGAATTTCTATTCAATAGAACAAGTTTAGAGGTCCTTGGTCATAACATATTTTTGGTTAGATTCTTGGGAGACTAGCATATACAATTGCAAAGAATACCCTATAATCTTGGCCAATTTGTACCAAAGTGCACATAAAAATTTCTTAAAATGCTTATTTGTAACCATGATATATTTTAGATACTGAAATATGATGTAGGCTTGAAATAATATACCTAGAATGAGCTTGATTTATTGAATGTTGGTTTTCTAGGAGAAGCATATTCTTTTACTACTGAAGTGTAAGAAAAATATAACTCCAAAAATGGTTGTCAATTTCCATATAACTTATCTATACAATGTCCACATCAAAAGTTCATAGATTGCAAACGAATGCAAGTTTCAACCTCAACTAATATGGGGCCTTGAAGACAATAACTGCAACATAATGATGGAACGTTGGGGAAACATCTACAATGGTGAGAATGCTAATGATCACACCCACAATGGTGGCAAACCCAACTTAGAAACCAACATCAAGAAACTACAAATCCACAATCACAAGCAATAAAGTGATACAATTATCATGAGTTCATAGTTGGAGAAGAAGTGTCTATATGTATGATTTCCATTTTATACAATCAACAAATGTACTTGCAAATTTCATAGAAGAGAAAGAGTGTTGCTTCCAATATGATATTCCAATATTCCATTACAATTCCTATTCCAACATGAAATCAATCCCATAAAGGACACGACTACTTGTGGTGGCAACAATTGATATATGTGATATTCTACTTGATTAACCATACATTTATTGTATGTATGAAGTTATTAGGCCCGACCTTAGAGTTGGATCCTTGAAGTCAATAATGTCAACTACAAAATCATGGAATACCCGTCGAAGACAATTATTACACCTATATCCACAAAGTAATGTTATAGGTTCATCTTGCAATCCTGTAAGTTTCTTCTCCTTGTTTTATAACTAGAGTCCAAGGAGAATATCATTGATACTATGTATAACATTAGTTGACACACCATTCTGGCAAAAGGAACTTGACTCACACTTGCAGTTTCACAAATGTGTCATTGAGGAGTGTAAAGACATCCCCACATTGCTTCCTAATTCAAAATATTATTGAACTAGTATTGGGGCCTTCATTACCTAATGGGCTTCTCTTATAATGAATTGTATGATGAAACTAGGAGCAAATTCAGGTTGTTCAAACAAGGTCATATTCATCTCGATACCTTTCTTGGAGGTAGATTTATTGTCTTAACATATAAGAATGATGGTTCACAATGATTATGCATTGACCATTGAGCTTTGAGCAAGATGATTGTGAATCATAAACCTCTTCCTAGGATCAATGAACTCCTAGACTAGTTTCATGGAGCTATGTTGTTTACAGAGATTAAGTTTATATCCAGCGATAACTAGGTTACTAGTAATACAATTGGAAGATGTATGGAAGAGTGCTTTTAATATCAATGAAGGGTTGTACGAGTATCTTTTCATGCCCTTTGGCTTGAGTAATGTTGTCACTACTTTCAGGCATTTAATGAGAAGTATCCTTTGATTGGTGAAAAATAAATTTATGGTTGTGTGCTTGGATGTCATCCTTATTTATGTTTATACCTAAGAAGAGAAGCTCAAATATATAAAGTGAATTCCATATAATCTCTTGAAACACAAGCTACAAGAATTTGTGGTGAAGTGTTCATTTTTAATGAAGTGTAGGTTACTTGGATTTCACTATAAACTATGCAAGCATACACGTTGACCTAGAGAAACTATGATTCATTTGAGATTAACTTCTCCTTGAAGACCTCACAAAGCATAGCAACTTCTTTGGCCTTGTAATTTTTTATTGATAGTTTGTACTTGTTTTCTCACACATATCTTGTGTTTTCTACTTAATGATCATAATCATAACAAGGTAGTTTGTACTTGTTTTCTCACACATATCTTGTGTTTTCTACTTAATGATCACAATCATAACAAGGATTTAAACCACTAAGAGCAACACATTAAAAGTTTATCGTGTAGATTGTTGAAAATGTAGCTTCGATTGGTATTTTCAGCAATAAAATAAAAAAAAAAGAAAATTTGAATTTATATTTTTGGTTTATGATCCCATAAGTGTCACAGTTGGCCCCTCCAAGATCATGTCGACCTGCCCCAAAATACACACCTCTTTGCATGGAAAAATAACTATATATAGATCTTATTCTCTCTCCTTCAAGGCAGATTCAGATAATCTTATCTAAGGATAATATGAGATGTTCGAGGATCACAACCTCTATGGAACATATGTGAAGTCTAAGGCATATTATCTATGGAACATGTGTAAAGTCTGAAGAAGATCGTTTGTGGAACCTATGTAGACCTGAGGCATTATAGCCCTGTGTGACCATGCAGAATTGAGGTAATATATGTTATGTAGAACAATGTGGACTTGAGGCAATATATACTCCATGGAATAGTGTGGATATGAGGCAATATATACTCTGTGGAACAATGCGGACCTGAGGAAATATATACTTTGTGGAACAATGCGGGTCTATAACATAAATCTCTGTGGAACCATGTAGACTTGTGGCTCATTACCTCGGTTACATATACGAGGGTCCGTGGAACATATCTATGTGGATATGCGAATGCTATTGGAGGGATGGCTTGGCACATGTGGGAGGTCATATTGATAATCAATATTTGTCTATGTGATCTTGTCAAAGATATGTTATTTTGATGCACAAATTGGATTGAATTTGACTTTCTCTCATAAGGAAGGTTGCTAGGTTTTCCCCCTTAGAATGGGGTTTTCCCAGGGTAATTTCTGGTGTTTCTTGTTCATTGTATTACTGTGATATTTATTGCACTATGTATCTTAATTTTAATGTTGAAATTTTAATATATAACTTCTTAATTATAGAAATGCTCTAAAAGAAGTCAAATTGTATTATTGAAAGTAGTTGTTAGCTTGAAAATTTGTTGTAGTCTGGTATGCTACTAGAAAATCAACATAGATCTTGCTAAAACAACAACAAATGTCATGTCTAGACATCCAAAAATGATTCATATTCAACCATTAGTATAATTAAAATATTAACATTAACAAACACAAGGAGTAAAAAAGGGGGAATGGCTTAACTGGCACCCTTTCCCCCTTCTCCACTCTAGGTAACCGTAATCTTCAAATAACCATCATTCCACAATATACACTACACTAAGCATATTATTAATAAATATAACAAGATAATGATAACTAATCATGGAAAATAGAGTGAAAATGACATGAACATGCAAACTTTTTATCAGACAACAAATTGCACTAAACTTTCATTGCATACATAATACTATGAAGCAACACAACAATTATTATCCAACTAATTAGTGATCCATTGCATCATTAGCCTTTTTCATCAACATTCAATTATTTAAATACACACCATAAGGTCTCATGCATGCCAATCCACTATTTCAGAGGTTAGTTGCATTAATTGCCACACACAACCCTTATTTATCTATCTAGGACACATCTTTTGCATGCTTCATTAAGAAGGCATGCTAAATATTCATAATAGTGTTAACTCTAAGCCATTATCTTAGCATTAAATACAAAGTATAACTTTAAAATAACTAAAAAAATTTCACACAATCTTGAGCTTCTCGATGAATGAGAAACCCCATAACATTATATAGTTGACCTGATAACACTTGGTAGCCTCTTGGTCTATGCAATTATGTCCAAAGTTTCAAAGTAGAAACAAGTTAGGTACTTGTAAAGAAGTTTTTAGGATCCCAATTGCTTTGGAGTCTTTGATGGATCTCTCTTATTTGTTGTAGTAATCGATGTCATGCTTGAAGTTATAACAACTCTTCTTGTTATTCTTAATGTTACCATCAATAGCCTTGTTAGTGTAGAGACAAAATGCCCCATGTTTTATATGGGCTTCCCTAATTTTGTTGGTATTACATAAATTGTGAATCCTCTTTATGGCGTTGTCAATATCCCTAGTGGATCTTTGGATAAAGTTCCCATTTGACCTGCCTCATGAAACGAGACCTTTTTATCCAAGTGTTTTATGCATCTCGACATATCCTATACATTAGATGTCTACTGTAGTTGAAACTGGTATCTTCCCATGTCTACTTTAATTACATTCAACACTATCCTTACCCTTAACCTTCCTTCTCTAACCATTGAAAATTGACTGATAGGGTTTTGAATGTACCTTGTACTTGAATGAGCATGAAAAATGTAGTTGTGATTTGCAAACTCTCAAACATTTTCATATTTCTTTTCTAACATCACCTCAAACTTCTATAGCCTCAAAATCTTATCATGCGATGCTTCATTCATGAAATTTTTATCTCGAAGCTTTCCTTTGTGGAAATTATCTCATGGACTACTTCCATGGTCTGAACCCTCATACTCTTCAAGTTCTCTACAAATCTTGCTATCTCTATAATCTTAATTTGTATTCCTATATACTTTGGATCCTCACCTTCTTTAGCCATGTTTGTTGAAAAAGTGTAACTAGGTTCAATCTTCACAATGACATGTAAATAAGAAAAATGAAATTATTATATTGACTTGCTTCACGGGTTTCATGAGCAAGGGATTTTGTTTTTGAGTCAAGACTCCCATTGAGAGTCTTTAGGGTTTATTCATCTAGTCATAAAAGAGTCATTGTCATGTAAATAAAGTCATGTCACACTTGGAAAAAGGTCAATATTTTCTATGTAAAGTATCCTCTAAGAACTTTTTACAAACCCCCTTCAAGTCGACCTACAAAATATGAGGAAGCTGCAAGATGAAGTCAACCTAAAGGGCAGCAAAGAAGGGTATATATAGCCCTACTCGACCTCATTTAGAGACACATATTCGTACAAGCATTCACTGGAAAAGTGTGAAGTAGAAGGCATAAGAATGAGGACTAAAAGGAGAACAAAGAAGAAGCAACAAAAGGGTAGGACAAAGATTATTTTGGGTCATCATCTTCTGGGTTCATCGAATATTCTTCTGGGAAGTGTGAAGTTTGGGCAACAGGATCCTTTGGAAAGTGCGAAGTCTAGGCAACAAAATCTTCTGGGCAATGCGATGTATGGGAAACAAATTCTTATGGTAAGTACGAAGTTTGGGAAACAAATTCTTGTAGGGTAGCAAGAGAGAAACTCTACTAAGTGATCAAAGTAGAGGTAGAGGTTCTCTTTGGAAGAACTAGAGACCCAAATTTTCTAGGGAAGTAGTGAAGGTACACTACAACGAGATAGAGACCAAGTTTCTCTAGGAGGAAAGACAAGGAAGGGAGAAGCAGATCAAGGTGGGTGACAAGTTTCTTGGAAGGATATTATAGTCAAGGGTTCAGTGTCATGGTCTTGGTACTTATCAATTGAAGATATAGAAGAAGAATTTTATCGGGTTTTCCTCTCAAGGGGTGAGAGGTTTTGGTCCTGGATGGAGAAGCCTATATTTTGTGTCACTTGTCTTTATTTTGATAATTTTCTTGATGAAAAATAACACTCTAATAAGCTAACAAAGTGAAACATCATAATTAAAAGAATAACAAGCATATCACAAGCAATTATTAAGCATAGATATTGTTAACATTGAATGCCCTAGATTTCTCAACATGGTATGAGAGCTAGGGTGCCGAAAATAAGAAGGGCCAGACAAAGCAAGATGACACTCAAGAATCAATCTTCTAAGGAGGAATCAAAGTAAGTTCAAGGTTATCAAGAAGGAGATCTAGATTCTCATCAAACAAAAACCCTGGATCGAAAGAAAGAATTTTAAAATCATATTCAAGAAGGAAGTAGAAACCCTAGAAGCATTTAAGATATCATCACATCATCAAAGGAAGATTGAATTAAAAGTCAATCCTTTCTCTTGAAGCAAATATCTCATAGAAGGTAGTCCTCCCTCTTCAAAAGGATTTTGAAGCAAGAAGAAACAAGTTCATTATCAAAGTTGAATATTTGATCTTCTCAAGTAAGTACCTCTTATTATAATACAATCTAGGAAAATGACTTCATGTTTTAAGGAAGATCAAAAGTTGGTTGGGGCATCAAATTTCCTGACTTGAAAAAATAGGATAAACATTGTCCTTGAAGTAAATGAAGTCATTGATCGTGTCCATGGGAAGGTCTCCAAACCATTCGAAGAAATAACATTATATGAATACATGGAAAAGGATCTCAAGGCTCAAAAGATACTCAAAACATCCATCAAATATTCACTTTTTACCTATATAGCAAAGCTAGAAACATCTAAAGAAATATATGATAAGCTGGAAGAACTCTTCTCAAGAAGCGCAGTAGAAAATATCTTAACACTTATATATGAACTTAATGAATAGAAAATATATGAAGGGATATCATCTTTCCTCTCTAAGGCATCTCAAATAAAACAACAACTGAAGGATCTAGGAGAGAGAGTATCAGATAACGAAATACTCTCAGAAATTCTAAATGCTTTAACTGATCAACAAGGTAACCTCATTTCCTCTAGGGAAGAGGAAGCTATCCCATACATTAGGTTATGGTATCTTGTCATGGTAGAAGGAGACATGATGAAGAATGAAAGTGAAGAAAGATAAAATAGAAGGAAACAATTATTGTCAAAACAAAAAGAAAGATTTGGAAAGTTTGGTATTCCAAATAATAAAAGGAAGAAAATGGCTAAAAGTAAGATGCTATGGTTCTCACAACTTTGGAAACTACATAAAAGACTGTCCTAATCGCAAGAGAGGTAGGGAAGAAGACTACTCTACTAAGGAAGTAAAAGAACTAGAGAGAAAGAACCGTAAGAAGGAATAAGCTAAAATATAACTAAGGGGATCTTCTTCATTAAAAGGTTTCTTTCACTTGTAAGTTGTAGGTAGGAAGCAATGTAAAGAAGATAGGATGCATTAGAAGGAAGCATCATGATAAAAGCATTAGAGATAAGATCTCATGACATGGGAAGCAGAAAGTACGTCTAATACAAATCCTAGTGATTTCAAATAGGAAGCTCCTAGGAACCTCATTAATACTTATAGAAGCAGAGGTCATCGTCGTATGGAATCATCATAGAAGAAAACATCTGTCGGATGAGGACATAAAATATCCTCAAGTTTCTCAGATAGAGTTCTCATTAAAGGACTCACCGATAGATAAAGGAATAAATTATTTATTTTATTTATAATTTTATATTTTATATTATATTTATTTTTATATTTATATTTTTATATTTATATATATATTTTTTAATTTTAATTTTATTATAATTTTTTTTTTTGGTTCGTTATGAATTCCAACTTGTGGGATTTAAGGAAATAATATGATGTCACAACAAGAAAAAGCAAGTCTGAAGGATAAAGCCCCTTTGGATGAAGCTACTACAGGAAGTATGGATGACCAAAAGAAAATTATGTATGCTCACATGGATTATTATGAAAAGTCATATGGCTACAGTTAAATATGATCTAGAGAAGAAAGGATCTCCTCCTCCAAAGTATTGCAAAAGAGCATAAGTCACACTAGATGAAATCAAAATAATATATGCAACATAAGGAAGTTGACTACAATCAATATTGGAAGCTTATGGGAATGAAGTGTGTGAAAAGAAAGGAATAGATCGTGATAATATACAACGGTGCTAGAAGACATTCAAATCCAAGAAGATTTGACTAGAATATCTCCTGAAAGAGGTCGGAAAAAGATAGAGATCCTTGACACTAAATATCTTTGGGAGATGTGTCAATCTGCATGCAAGATGCCAACACTTACATGAATATGTTATGGTGAAAGATCATTGCAAAGGTAACTCTGAAGAGTGCATTGATTATCATCTGGATGGGCTTATGTAGGACTGTCAAAGGGAAGATCTATAAATGACTTCCAAGAAGACCATATAGAAGGATGTAATGTCCTTTTGAGATATATGGCATGAAAGGAGCACGACATGAAGCTAAAATAGATGGAAAATTTGATAAATCACTTTCTGATAAGTTGAGGACATGAATGACTCATGAAAAAAATGATGAATTATCTATGAAGGTCCTAAAGGATGAAGACTCCTTATCGTAGAATAAATTCATGACATCAAAGAAAGGAGCTCTTAATGTAGTTGAAATTTCTAAAATACCCACATAAAGAGATGCTATAGGTCCTTGGTTAAGAAGGGGTTTGAGAAAAAGTTTCTTACTTGGAAGAAACTCAGAAATTTCTAAGCCGAAAGGTTAGGTACATTCCTCTGTGATAGGAATGAGTACAATTAAAGGAATAAAACCTCCCGGTATAAGAAAAAGCAATAGACATGTTGTTCCGTGCTTCACTTGAGAAGACATAATGGAGGATTGTGTAATCATTTGGCATCCAATACTCTTGTGGGATGAGATAGGGAATCCCATGGAAGATTAGTCGTGGGGGACCGATATTCTTTTGGGGATTGGGGAGTCCAAGAAAAGAATAGTCCTCATGGAGCATATTCTGAGAGAACCCAGGTGGGGTATGTTACTGAGAGAGACAATGATGAGGATGCCTATAAATCATTTGTCTCGCCAACATTTTTCTCTAATCTTATGGAGAGATAGAGTTGTTAGTCAAGGGATTGCTATATAAATGTTGGTTGGTATGATGCTATAAAAATGAGTTACAAATCCAAATTCTTCTTATCAGAGATTCTTCACATTAAGAAAGTTCAAGGTACCATTATGAATACCTCCCTAGTTAAGAGGGAGTGTTGAAAAAGTGTAACTAGGTTTTGTCTTCATAATGACAAGTAATTATTATTTTATGTAAAGAGATGTAAATAAGAAAAATGAAATTATCATATTGACTTGCTTCATGGGTTTCATGAGCAAGGGATTTTTTTTTAGTCAAGAATCCCACTGATAGTCTTTAGGATCTATTCATATAGTCATAAAAGAGTCATTGTCATGTAAATGAAGTCATGTTACAGTTGGCAAAAGGTAAATATTTCCTATGTAAAGTATCCTCCAAGAACTTGTCACCAAAACCCCTTCAAGTCAGCCTACAAACTATGAGGAAGCTGCAAGATGAAATCAACCTAAAGGGCAACGAAGAAGGGTATATATAGCCTTACTCAGCCTCATTTGGAGACACATAATTCATACAAGCATTCACTTGAAAAGTGCGAAGTAGATGGAAAAACAAAGAGGACTAAAAGGAAAACGAAGAAGAAGCAACAAAAGGGTTGGACGAAGATTCTTCTGGGTCATCATCTACTGGGTTCATCAAAGATTCTTCTGGGAAGTGAGAAGTTTGGTAGAAAGATCCTCTTGAAAGTGTGAAGTCTAGGCAACAGAATATTTTGGGCAGTGTGAAGTCTAGCTAGCAAATTTTTCTAGGAAGTACGAAGTTTGGGCAGTAGATTCTTTTGGGGTAGCAAGAGATAAACTATACTAAGTGATCAAAGTAGAGGCCGAGGTTCTCTCTAGAAGAACTAGAGACCCATATTCTATAGGGAAGTAGTGAAGGTACAATACATCGATATAGGGATCGAGTTTCTCTAGGAGGAAACACAAGAAAGGGAGACGCAGATCAAGGTGGGTGACAAGTTTCTTAGAAGGATAATATAGTCAAGGGTTCAGTGTCATGGTCTTGGTACTTATCAATTAAAGATCTAGAAGAAGAATTGTATCAGGTTTTCCTCTCAAGAGGTGAGAGGTTTTGGCCTTGGTTGGATAATCCTATATTTTGTGTCACTCGTCTTTATTTTGGTAATTGTCTTGATGAAAAATAACACTCTAATAAGCTAACAAAATGAAAGATCATAAGTAAAAGAAGAACAAGCATATCACTCAATTATCAAGCAGAGAAATTGTTAACATTGAATGCCCTGGATTTCTCAACAATATTCACTCTCTTTAATTTTTGTTTAGCACTGTGCAGCCTCTATTGATTTGTTGATGTTAATATATCTAAATATTCACAAACTATTTCTAGGTGTAATTTCTAGTAACCCATTATTCTTTCTCTTGGGCTGAAATTTGAAACACAATCCTAGCATTTCTTCCTTCATTGTGTTCCCTAATGAACTAATGCAAATTTTCAAGAAGCGTCTCAATGGAGGGGTTCTATTGTGCTTTCTTTGATCCAACTCCAATGTAATTTTTTCCCAAAATTTTGTCTGATTTTTCATCTTCCTCTTCTTTAACTAATCACATGAACATCTATAGGAAAATCCATTTATTAGTCTAGTGAGCACATGGAGCATTGCCTTCTCTTGATTTATATATTCCTCAATCATATGCTACATAAAGTACATCAACCTTGATAGGTGAAATAATATCACTGTTGGCAAATCAAAGTATTTGTAGATTATAGTTGACTTTCCTTCCTTGATAATTACTTGTGATATTATTCGGCCTTTTATTACTTTTATTTATTTTTCATCAAGCAATTACGAAAAAAATGATGATCACAAAGAGACAAAGTACACAATATATATGCTCCAAGCCAAGGAAAAACCACTCCAAAGTGGAAAACCTAGAAATAATACTTCTCTTCTTATAGAATCAAATCAAAATGAGACTTCCAAGACCCAAATACCAAAGTCAAGATTCCTCCCAAGCACCAAGTCAGCCCTCCAACAAGAACTCCTTCAAACAAGACAAATTCTACCAAGGTCAATGAAGGTCAACCTCTTCAAAGTCTTCTCGAATCAAGTTTCAGCCTTCACTTCAGGTTTGCAACTCCAACTAGAAACTCTCAGCCTTGCAGGTAGCCCAAAAACCCTAGACTTTCACACGTGTGGACTAAAATAGGTCAGATTTGGGTCTCCTTTGCTTGGTATTTCTACTTGTCCTTCACTCTTATTTTTCCTTCTTTATTATTGCAAATCGAACTTCTTGAGATGATTTTCCAAATGAGTCAATGTCCCTTCTATTTATAGTCTTCTTGAGGGGCCAAATAGGTCTCTTCTAGGCCGACTTCTCCTTGGCATGGCTAACTTCGTCTTGGAGGGAAAATTGACTTTCTAGACTAAAAAATAATAATTATCTTTTGTTACAACAAGTACAAATGGACTATAATACATGACAAAAAATCTTCTTTGACTCGAAAAGTCCTAGATGCATGAATAACATGCTTTGACCTAGACTTTGAGCATGAAACCCATACTTGAATAAATAAAAAATATTTTTCTGGTTTTATATAAAATATACAATGTCATGATTACAAAATTTAGTATGAAGACTGAACCTAGTTACATTCTCCTACAGTCCTTCTTAACTAGGGAGGTATTCATAATCCCATCAAGAGGCACAATTATTCTCAAATTGAAATATTCTCATAAGAAAAGTAAAATTGATAAGCCACATTTTAAGCATAAATATCATAATCGAGATTGTCATCATAGCAAGGCGTTAAATTTACAAGATCTTCTTATTTCGAAGCATAATGTTGGGAGGCTTTACGTGAGACACCAAACTACCTATAAGTTACATACCCCATCTATATTTTCAATAGGTATGTCCATTTAAAACTTATTCTTATATTGGATTACCTACCCTCAAATAATATTGGTACTCTTCCACTACTATTATCTTAGATGCCCTACCTCATCCTTAAAGAGCATCTTTCTATGAGACTCATCCTTTCTTGGATTTCCAATCCTCAAGAAGTACCATTATCATATGATTATCCAATCCTACAGACCCCATTCTCTTTTCATGGCCTTCACTTAGATGTATGGTTGTTAGTCCCGGCCTAGTGCATGTCACATGAAATAAGAGAATATAATGTCTATCATCACTCCCTCTCAATCAGAGAGGAGATATCCATCAAACCAATCTCACTTCTTAAGTATTTAAGATTCTTGTTTGGAAGTTCCTTTGTTAGAATATCAACTACCTAATCATCTATAGATATATAATGTAGCTTCACGATCCCATCTCATACCAAGCTTCTGATTTAGTGGTACTTATTTTCCTAGCATGAAACACTGGATCCTCGATCAACCTTATGCAACTTTGGTTGTCACAATGCATAATTGTAGGGGTTAATGGTACTTCAAATAAATTTGCTAGCAATTTTCTATGCCAAACACCCTCTCTGCAAACTTTGCTTGTAGAAATGTACTCGGCTCAACACTACTCAAAGCAATAATATCTTGCTTCTTGCTCATCCATGAAATCATGGAAGATCCCAAACTGAAACATCGACCAATAGTGCTTCTAACATTTGTCTCACTCCCACCCTAATTAGAATATGTATATCCCAATAGTTGAATTTCATTATCAACATATCTAAGGCAATGATGCATTGCCCCATGAAGATATCTTAGGATTTGTATGGATGTTATCCAATGTTCATGCCTTGGATCCATTTGAAATTGACTGGGAACATTTACTGCAAAACAAATGTGAGGTTTAGTATTCACAAGATACATTGAGGAGCCAATCAACTATATATAACATGTAGGATCCGCTGGAATAGAATCTAAACTCTTCAACTTCTTTAGATTAGTGACCATATGAATTGTTATTGGTTTACTATCCATCATGCCAAATTTTTGTAATATCTTGACCACATATTTTCCTTGACCAAGATATATTTCACCATGTTTTTTCCAAACATCTAGTCCCAAATAATGATGCATAAGCCCGAGGTCCTTTATGTCAAATTTTACTGCAAATTGTTTATTGCATTTGTATATTCTTCTCCACACCTATGACAAGTAAGTCATCCACATATAAAATTATGATTATAGGTCCAAGATATTTTACTGCTATAGGTCCTGTTAGAGATAATGCATAAGATCTTAGAATAGTGAGTTGGTTCACAAGACCTCAGGATAGGAATTAGTTTATGTTTTTTAGGTTATGGTTCTAACTTCCCTAAATATGTGATTACTATATAATGTGTGATGTACATGAACAATGTAGAGTGTTCTGCAGAGCCAGACTCTCCTGGTCCAGACTCTCTTTTGTAGAGCTGACCAATGGGTTTCATTTTATTTAATAAACAACATTGCATTTTTATCATGGTATCAGAGGGGCAGGGCTGAGAAAACATGATCGCTGTGTGAGGAACTTGTCAGTTGCGCCTAACACGAAATCGTCATGTTTCCTTGAGGAAAAACAATGAAGATCGCACTCTACGCCTTTTGCATGTTTTCATTTTGTCGATCGTCGCAGATAGCAAGTGTACATGCGCGAAGATCTCCGCGACTCCGTGGTGGATAAGCACGACGACTGTGGTAAGAGAAGGCTGTGAGGTCGGGGAAACAACAAACAACACAACGAAAAGGAGGGGTTGCATTTTGGTGGTGGCTGCCGAGAGAAGGCTGCGCGGAGGCCGAATGAAGGCTGCATGGAGCTTGAGGTCTGTCGAGAGAAGACTAGAAGGAGGTCGTTGAAAACAACAGAGATTGAACTAAGGGAGATAAGCAATTGTTTGTCTTTGACACAGATCTGGGGTACATCTAACATTTTTTTTACTTGTCAAATTTTTAAATCGCCAAGATGAATAATAAAATGTTTGAAGCATGCTTGAATGAGCATAACAAACTCGATGGCTCCAATTATGTGAATTGGAAATTCAATATGGAGACTCTGCTAGAAGTGCAGAGTGCTTGGACGATTGCAAATGGGGATGAGCAGAAGCCAGCAGTTGGATCAACAAGAATCCCAGATTGGGAGAAGCCTGAGGGTAAAGCAAGGACGCTGCTGAAGATGTCAGTGAAAGATTGCATCATACCACATATCAGAGAATGTAAATCAGCAAGCAAAATTTGGGGAATTTTGAAGGATCTGTATGAGATCAGGAATACAAATCGTCTTCTGTTCCTGAAGAGCAAGATCTTATCCCTGAAGATGAAGGAGAATGAAATAATTGATTCCTTCATAGCAAGGATCAAAGATCTAAAGAACAATTTGGTAAACATTTGTCATACAGTTGAAGATACAGATCTTGTAACAATTACCATGAATGGTGTGACCGATGACTACCAAATGTTCATCACTGGGATAAATGTGAGAGAGAAAATCCCGAAGTTTGAAGAACTGATAAGAATACTGATGCAAGAAGAAGAAATAAGATTGACTATGAAGCCCCAGAGTACTGATCTTGCATTAATGGCGAAAAAGAACTTCTACAGAGGAAAAGGAAATCCGCAACAACAAAATGAAGGAAGCTCACAGAAAAGACCAAATATGACCCAAGGTATGAATCTGAATAGAAACAACTCTAGAATTAAGTGTTTTTATTGCGTAAAACTTGGTCATATAGCTAGAGAGTGCAGGAAGAAGAAATATCATGAAGAACAACAGAGGAAGAAACAACATGCAGGTCATCTCGCGAATGATAATCATGAGAAAAGTCTCAAATTGTTCATGGTAGACTGTGATGAGAATGTTGACGTAGACATCTGATATGTAGATTTGGGAGCATCAACACATATGATAGGGAACAAACAATGGTTTGAAAATTTTAAAGAAAGCAACAACGGAGCACAAATCTACCTAGGTGACGTTAGAAGTCATTTGATCAAAGGATGTGGGGAAATTTCTATCATTTTACCTAATGGTAATGTAAGACAAATTTATAATGTTATGTATGTGCCTTGTATAACAAAGAACTTGATTTCTGTATCCATGATTACAAATCAAGATCTTAAAGTTGAATTTTTAAAATCTAACTTCTATATTAAAGATCTGCTAGATGGCATGAAGACAATTGCTACAGGAGGTTTGTACAAATTGGATGTAAGACTAGCACTAGTTCGAGATTTAACAACAGCGGGTTTGACTATAGAAGATTTGTGGCATCAAATATTTGGTCATATCAACTACAATGATTTGTTGTTACTTCAGAAAAAGGAAATGGTAAGAGATCTTCCTATGTTAAAACAAATGCATAATGATTGTGATTCCTGTACATTAGGAAATATGCATAGAGAAGAATTCCCTGTTCAAGTAGAGAAGAAACAGAGAGATATACTTGAATTAGTGCACACAGATCTTTGTGGACCCATGCAAACAAAGTCATTAGGAGGTGCACTATATTTTTTACTGTTTATTGATGACTGCACAAAGTTTTCTTGGGTATATTTCTTGAGTAAGAAGAGTCACACATTTGAATACTTTAAGCAATTCAAAAATATGATTGAAAAGAAAACAGGGAAGTAGAAATAAATTCTCCACTATCGATCAAGGGGGAGAATACAGGAAGGATGAGATTATCAAGTATTGTAAAGACAATGGAATATTACAACAATTCACAGTACCCCATACTGCTTAGCAGAATGGAGTAATAGAAAGAAAGAATAGAACATTGGTGGAATGCGGTATAAGCATGTTGAAAGGTAAGAATCTGTCAAATGGTTTTTGGGCTGAAGCATTGAATACTGTAGTTTACTTAAAAAATAGGAGTCCTACAAAGAGTCTTGAGTTTAAAACTCCTTATGAAGAACTATATGGATTTAAGCCTATAGTAAAACATTTAAGAGTATTTGGGTCTAAATCATTTGCCCATATTCCAAAGGAAGATAAAAGAAAACTAGATTCAAAAGCCATCAGATGTACCTTTATAGGGCATTGTTCACAATATAAAGCTTATAGATTATTTAATCCCTCTACTCAAAAGATAGAGATGTCATATTCCATGAGAAGGATCATGAAGAATCTCATAAGCATAATGAGGAATGGGATATTCCGTACTTGGTGGAAGAAGAAAGTGAAGAAATAGGAAACAATCAGGATAAACAACAGACAAAGGTAGCAGATGAACAACAACAACAACAACAAGAACAACAAGAACAATAGATACAACAGCAACAACAACAACAACAACAGCAACGGGAAGAAAAAGAGAATGATGATCAGACAAGGTTTGAGGAAACCCCACCACTTAGGAGATCAAGTAGGAAAGCTCAATTGCTTGCAAGATATAGGGAAAATGCTTTTATAACTAGTATGATGAATATTGTTGAACCTTCTAGTTATAAAGAAGCAAATGAATGTAGTGAATGGAAAACAACTACGGAACAAGAATAGGAATCTATAATCAGGAAAAAAACTTGGGAACTGGATGAACTTCCTAGAGGGAAACAAACCATAGGTTGTAAATGGTTGTATAAACCCAAGATTAATGCAGATGGAACTATAGATAAATTAAAAACTAGATTGGTAGCGAAGGGGTATTCACAAAAAGTAGGCATTGACTATGAAGAAACTTTTGCCCCTATAGATAAACTTAATACCATCCCAATGTTGATTGCTTTAGCTACTAAGAAACATTGGATGATTCACCAACTAGATGTAAAGTCTACATTTTTAAATGGAGGATTGAAAGAAGAGGTTTATTTAGAGCAACCTGAAGGGGTTTTCTAGAAAGGGATATAACATTTAGTCTGTAGATTAAAGAAATCTCTTTATGGACTAAAGCAAGCACCCAATTCTTGGTATGAAAATATTGATTCATTTTTTCTACAATTTGGCTACAACAGAAGCAAAAATGACCCTAATATTTCTACCATGAAAGATGAACAAGGGCGCATGGTGTTGATTTCTTTGTATGTAGATGATTTGATTATTATAGTGATGCTACATGTAAATCAAGCAACATATGTCACAGGTGTTTGAAATGAAACACCTTGGTGAATTAAGATACTATTTGGGTCTTGAGATTTGGAGAGATTCAGGAAAAACCTTTTTTTTCCAGGGAAAGTATGTCAAAGGACTACTATAAAGATTTAGGATGGATCACTGTAAGCCTGCAACAGTACCATTACAACAGAACATTAAACTGCAGAGTGAGGATGGCTCTAAAGAGGCATATGCGACACTTTACGTATAGCTAGTTGGGAGCCTAATCTACCTGACCACTACTAGACTAGATTTGGCTTATGCAGTCAGTGTGCTAAGTCAATACATGTCCAAGCCACTTGAAAGTCATTGGAATGCAGCGAAAAGTGTTTTGAGGTATCTACAAGGTACTGTAGATTATGGTATTATTTATACTAATTCCTTTGATGTTAGATTGACGGGATTTACAGATTCAGATTGGGCTGCAAATGTGGACAATCGCAGATCCATAACAAGCTATGCATTCAACATTGGATCCCAGGTGATTACATGAAGCAGCAAGAAATAGAACATAGTTTCCTTGTCTTTAGCAGAAGCAGAGTATCAAGCTATGTGTGCAGCAACGTGTGAGGCAGTTTGGTTACGGAGACTTCTCCAGGATGTTGGGGAAGAATAGAAAGATGCAACAATAATCAGATGTGACAATTAGAGTTCAATCCAACTTGCCAATAATCCAGTGTTTCACAAAAACACTAAACACATTGATACACAGTTCCACTTTGTCAGGGGAAAAGTGCAATCAAAAGAAATCCATTTGGTATATTGTAATACATGTGATAATGTTGTAGACATTTTCATTAAGCCTCTTGGAAAAATTAAGTTTGAAATGTTTAGGGATATGTTAGGCATATTTGTGAACCCCTTCTCCATTAACCGACAGTGTTAGAGATAATGGAGAATATCATAGAATAGTGAGTTGGTTCAAAAGACCTTAGGATAGGAATTAGTGTCTATTTTTTAGGTTATGGTTCTAACTTCCCTAAATTTGTGATTACTATATAATGTGTGATGCACATGAACAATGTAGAGCCTTCTGCAGAGCCAGACTTTCTTGGTTCAGACTCTCTTTCGTCGAGCTAACTAGTGGGTTTCATTTTATTTAATACACAACATTGCATTTTTATCAGGTCTTGTTGTGGCCAGCAACAACCCCCCTTTTTATTTAGATTTAGTAATAAAGCTAAATAAATGGGGACCCTTCTAAAAAATAAAAACTAGCACTTATGTTTCCCTTTGAATAAAACATGTTATCATAAACTTAGGAGAACACTCGAAAAACCCAAAAAACTTAAGTTTTATGATAGATTCTGAATAAAATCATTCTCTTAACTAAAAGACATCGCATCACAAAAGTTAACGGAGGAACATCATATAAACAAACTTCCGAAATTGCAAAAATGCAATGATAAATCACACACCTTGAAAACCCATTGCGCATCATAGATTTTATACGTCGCAAGTATCACCTAAGGAAAAATATCTTGATCCAGTGATATGCGATAAGACATCTCGCAAATCGCATCTCGCAGAATCATAAGGTAATGAATGATTGTTAACAAACGGATTAACGATATTGCGATATTGTGAAGCAAATCACAAAATCGCTTTATCGCAAATCTGCAGGGCTCATCGTTCAATAATTTTTTTCTCGTAATCCAATACCGAGTTATGGGCATTAATGTCAATTTAGTGGTTAGTTGGTGGTCATTTATGAGATAAGATTTGAATATGATCGAAAAGTTATTTCACGTAGGGTGGTATATTTGATATGATTTTAGCATTAAGAGCTTTCCCATCACCTTATCTCTTATCATTATTCTTTCCTTACTTGTAAAATTTGCAGGAGTGGCAAGCAGAGTAATATACGCAACAGTGTGCAGAGCTTAATGGGAAAAAAGGGAAAAGCTCTTTTGCAGAAGATAAAGAAATGACGCCCTTATATACAGACACCACCTGTAACAAAGATGCCGACATAACTACTTGGGAAGGCATGTACAGTCTGCTCGAAGAAGAAAATACCAAGGTTATGGAGGTTAAAGTAACAAAAGACTCACGCGGGTCATCTGAGGCGTCAATTACTAAACTTGCATGTTCATTCTTGCACCAGATAGTGGCAAGATCAAAGATTATTCCATACACAGACATGGTCAAGTGGGTACTAGACAATGCTGATATAACAGATAGACAATTCAAGACTCGAGGCCAAGACCTCATTGGGTCATTCACTGCACAAGATTTAAGGCTTATGTATCATCTACCAGAGCCACGGGCAACCTACAACAAGCAATTCATGGAGAAGTTTATAGAGGAAAACGAAGATTTGACATAGTGTACTAAGAACTAGTCGGTAAAAAGAACCATTAAAAAAGAGCAAAGCACACTGACCAAGGCCCATCGAGACTGCACAGAAGGCGAAAAATAGCACCTGGGAAGCTTAGATCGGAAAAAGGAATAAGTTTCCACTAATCGCGCATCGTTGGGAAATACCCCTCGAGAAGGAAAGCCCCCAAGCATTCAGTCCCATGTAAGTCGGAAAACCATGAAAAGAAGCACTAAAGGCTAAAGGAAAAACCCATGCTCTAAAACCGACAATATTTAACAGGTAAACCGTTGAGCGGTAAGTGGATTTGGCCAAAACCTAGTGATTCCATTCAAAGCTCAACACGTGGCAGCAGAAAAAGCGGCTACAACGGAAAACAACGTCATTGACTGTGTCAATGAAAACCTTCACAGAGAAAACCTCATTTCAGAAATCGCACCCAGATTTCTCCCAAAAGCACAACAACTACAAATGAGCTGGAGACATAAAGCTAAGGAAAGGGTAGAGTCCATCAAGAAGTTAACCAAGTTGAATTGGGAAACTTACTGGTAGTACTTGGTTAAACCACATAGTCAATGCATGACTCTCAAATGCCTTATGAACTCTACCGAGAAGATAGCGCCAACATTTGTCGATTCTATTTCCAAAGGGCAACTAAAATTGGAGGTCGTCCAACCGACACTCCTCAAGCCGATGCTGAATGCTCGTGACCACATAGAACATATACATAGATAGTTATTTCTAGATTCAATTTTAGTTTTAGTTTTGATTTATTTTTGCCTTAGAAGAGGATGGTCATTTAAACATCCTCCTATATTTTTGTAATAAATTATTTTTAGTATTTAGGAAATAGTATTTTAACCCCTCTCATGCATTTAGAGAAGGGTCCTAAAATTTGTCAAAAACATTTCCTCGGAACATGCACTTTTGCACCCTCAAAGGAGGTTTTGATGAATGAATGGAATAAGATTTATTGATATTTGTGTTTAATATCTGCTACTGAAATGCACTTTTGTACTCTTAGTAGATGTTGAATTAGGAAGAGATAAATCTATATTGCTGAAGCTCATGAGTAGAACTTGTTATCAATGGTACTTTTATCTCTTAATGATTTCTACTTATGTGTCAACGTAATATTTTATACTCAGTTATTTAGATATGAAAGCTTGAATGTTTGAGTTATTATTTGGTACTTTTGTATGGTAATGAATATTCTGTTTATGCTCAATATATGAATGAGTTATTATGCGATATGCTTCTGACAATTGTTTTGGCTAACTTTTTATATGAAACAATTCATTTTTATCGAATTATTTTCCTGTAGCGATTGAATGATCTTCATTACCAATTGCTCTTATAAATTATTTTAGATCGCATAAGTGAAAAGTTGAATCCCAGGTTAGTTTTAGACTTAAATATTTATGTTCATTAGAATACAATTGCATGTTTTAATTTAGACTTAGATTAAAAGCATTTTACTTAGAAATCTTTAGAAAACAGAAATTTTCAATTCTTATCAACACACACACACAAATTGGGAAACTGGTCCCATTATCCCCAATTGGACCCACCATCCCAAACGAAAAGGAGCTTCTTTCAAGGTCCGGACCGAGTGGGTATCCCCCTTGTTGTAGACCCGATTTTCGGGGCTTCAACATATTTGGCGCTAGAAGGAGGGCACCGAACTATGAATGGCTAGTAAATCCAAATCTAAATACCATTCTGAGAGTAAATCGCCCTTAAAATCTCCCCTGACTTCTACAACACATTCTAAATCTTTAAATCCTAAGCGAGAAGTTGATCAAACAACAACCGCTGCCATAAACCCAAAAATTTCAGAGAAATCTACTATCGAACCTCATGAAGTTGAATCTTTGATTCATAAACTTCAGCGATTTTCCATATCACTGCAAAAGTCTGAAATATCTTAAGGTAGTGTGACTTCACAATACAATCCTTCGTATCCTTTAACTAGATTGTAGAGTGAAAAGTTTGGTATCGAACCAACTGAATTACCTCTACCTAAAAGAAAAAGAGCAAGGAAATCACCTAAAGAGTTTGATAGTGAGACTCTTTCATCATCAACATCCATTCCAACTTCTCCATTGCAAAGTCAACCATCCACCCCTCCACTTCAAATCGTTGTCCATCAAAGTACTGGAACTTTAACATCCTCATTCCTTCCACAAGCGCCTTCGTTTGTGCTTTCCTCTGTTAGTAGTTCAACAATAACCCCATGGAATAATCCAGGGGTAGTCTTAATGCCTAACCCCTTGAGTCAATTACCAACCCATCCTGAAAAATGGCTGCCTAAGTTTAATCCTGAAGCAGGCATGCTAGCAGAAGAACACATAAACAAATTTAGGTTATCGATAAATTTAAATGGTGTTACTAATGAAGATGCTGTTGTTTGACTCTTTCCTTACACATTACAAGGAGCACTAGATCCTATTATTTTTCATTACCATCAGGATCCATAACTAGTTGGGACATTTTCCAAGAGCAGTTCTTGACTAAGTTTGGTTATGACAGATCTACATCAACATTGAGAGAGCCTATCAAAGATTTTAACTCGCGTTTCAACAAGATTTTAAATAAAATTTTGACCGCTTCCAAGCCTAGCGAAGAAGTTCGAAGTGAATGGTACATATCTGCTTTACCATCAAACATAGCTATCTTTGTTGACAGGGCTGCCATGGCAACATTGGCTGAAAACATGAAGGAAGCGATAGTGTTAGAAAAACGTACCTTATCTTTAGAAAAGAAATATGTTGTCGATGAAAGAAAATCTAAGAAGGTTACTTTTAAGGATGATCCCAAGAAAAAGCAATCAAAAGACCCATTTGATTTAGAAGGATTGCAGAAATTTTTAAAAACCATCTCTATTGAAATGGTTGACATTAAGAAACAAGTAGCAAAGATTTCTTCGAAAAAGCCCTACAAGCCTTATAGAAAAGATCCTTTAACTGATTCAAAGCCACCCAATGCTATAACAAATGCATAATCAAAAGAAGAAGAAGAGGAAGTTTCTAATGAGGAATCTATTGAAGAAGATGAAGTTGTAGAAGTACAAGGAATGTGGGACTTCATTCTTCCAGATGAAGAGGATCAAGAGATATTACCATTTAATACAAGAAGTAGAAATCAACTCAATCCTCCACAACCTAGTCCTAAACAGAAGAGCACAAGCTCGACATCTAAAGATAGAGTCGCAGGTAAGAAACCATCACCAAAAGCGACTCAAACAAGCCCAGTCTAATCCGATCCCTCAATTCCATCTAAAACAATGATTGTTTCTGATGAGATGGAGTATAATATCGTTGAAGATATGAAGAAGACTAGGGCTAACATTACTTTTCATGAGTTGAGAAAATTGAAACATCAACAAAAGATGCTTATGAAAGAGTTACATGCAGTACCCGTTGCACCTCTTCCTGCCGTTGTAATCTTCCAAGCTTCTCATGAGATGGGAAAACCTCCAACTAATATGTCAAATAAAGTTGATCCCAATGATATCACTTTAATTGGAGGTAGGTCAAAATTCCATAGTCCTCCATTCCTTCTTACTTACGAAATTTTCAATAAAAACTTGCATAATTGTTTGATAGATTCAGGAGCTTCATCTAATATCTTACCTAAAACAATATGTGCAATGTTAAATGTCCAACCTCAAAAATCTGCAGTACGCATAGATCAGCTCGACCGATCGCAGGTTGAAGTAATCGGTGAACTAAATCAAGTTACCACAAGGCTGTCATCTAATCTAAAGGTATGTCAAGTTATTGATATTTTAGTTGTAGACATTCCCAAATTTTATGGTTTAATTCTTAGTAGGGATTGGTCTGAAAAGCTTCACGGATACTTTGCGACTAACTAGTCACATATGTGGCTCCCTTATAATGGTAAACTGAATCAGATAAAGGTTGAGCGAGAAAGACACCAAAAATACATAGTGGTGAAATTGGAAGGAGAAAATAAACCTGTAGCATACAACAACAATATAATTGGCAACTATTCTATTGACTCTTTCTTAGGAAATTTTAATGCTCATACTTCGCCTTACCTAGAACATTTTGTTCTGTCTCAAGTTGAAATGTTTCTCAAACATATAGTTCTAAATGTGTTAATTTTATAGATAGTCCTGTAAATAAATCTTTATTTGGGAAATCATTTTTTGATGGTTCTAAGTCTAATGATGGAGCAGGAGTAGGATGTGTCTTAGTTAGTCTAGAGGGAAACAAAACTATGCTGACATGCAGATTTGAATTCGATTTTACAAACAATATTGTAGAATACGAAGCTTTAGTCCAAGGACTGTACAAGGCAATCATATTAGATATCAAGTATCTACAAGTCTTCAGAGACTCTGAGATTGTTATTAAATAGGTACGAAATACTATACATTTTGTATCAAGTCATTTGAAGCATTATCAATCTTTAGTTCAAGATCTAACTGAACATTTTATAGCATTTAATATTTCACCTATTCCTAGACTCCAAAATACTAGTGCTGATCTCCTGGCTAACATAACCTCCAAGCTTATTCCATCAGAAGACTATAGCCCAGATAGATTCTCAATCGAATTGATCTTTAGGCCTTCCATCCCTAATAATGTTACAAACTGGAGAATTTTCAATGATGATCCTGATATTGTGAGTTTCTTGACATCGGAAAGATATTACATTAATTAGATAATTGATGAGGATCAACATGACCAGTAGTTACAACCAGAAAGCACTAATAATGATATACCAAAGTCTGTAGTCAAGTTGGAAGACCTATATGATTTGAAAGACCGTTTTAAGAGATATACCAATTCAAAACTTCAGAGTTCAAATCTAAACTATGAATTAGTAAATCTATGAATAGTTACCAAGCCACAGAATATCAACCTAGGTCTTGGCCTAGCCCTAGAAGAAAAATTAGCCTATGTTCATCTCCTAAAACAATACAAAAATGTCTTTGCCTGGAACTATGATGAACTTAAGACTTACGACACTTCGATCATTCAGCATACTCTCCCAATGATAGCTGATGAAAAACCTGTCCAGCAAAAGCTGAGAAAAATCCATCCTAATCTGGAAAGTCAAATTGAATTAGAGCTCAATAAATTATTGAAAGCCAAAATTATTTTTCCCGTGCGACATTCTAGGTGGGTTTCCAATATGGTCCCAGTTAGAAAGAAAAACAGAGATATTAGAATTTGTATTGACTTTTGAAATATTAACAAAGCTTGCCAAAAGGATAATTTTCCCCTACCTCCTATGGAACAAATATTGCAAGTAGTTGCAGGATCAGAATTAATGTCCTTTTTAGATGGTTTCTTCGGCTACAACCAGGTTCTGTTCCATCCTGCTGATCAGCTAAAAACCACATTCAGAACCAAATGAGGTACTTACGCATATCAAAAGATGTCGTTTGGTCTGATTAATGCTGGTGCCACATTTCAAAGGGCCATGGACATCACATTGAAGGGATTAGTAAACAAATTAGTAGTGATTTACTTGGATGACATAACAGTGTATTCTAAAAAACACAGTAATCATCTTAGAGACTTAAAGCAAATCTTCCAACGTTGCCAAATGTATGGGATTTCACTTAACCCAAAAAAGTCCTTTTTTGCATTAAGTGAAGGAAAACATTTTGGATTTATAGTGTCAAAATCTAGAATCCATATTGATCCTGATAGAATTAAGGAAATTTCTGAAATATCCTTACCACATAATAAGAAAGCCATGCAATCCTTCCTTGGCTAAATTAATTTTGTCAAAAGATTTGTTCCAGATTTCTCAAGGATTGTGTCACCATTACAAGAAATGATAAAGAATAATTCACTCTTCAAATGGGGCCAAGAGGAATATGAATCATTCAATCTAATCAAGCAAGTGATTATTAATGCCCCATCCTTAGCAACTCCAAAATTTTCAGATTCTTTTATTTTGTATACATTTGCATCTGATAAATCATATGCTGCGATACTTAAGAAAATCAAGACAAGGCGGAAGCTCCAATTGCCTTTTTTAGTTCAAACCCGCAAGGGGATGAATTAAATTATTCCGACGTTGAGAAACAGGCTTATGTTGTTTCTAAAACGATAAAATATTTTAGACCCTTTCTTCTTAAAACCCATACAAAGATCATAATACCATTTCCAGCGGTAAGAAACCTCTTAGTATAGAAAGACATGGGTGAAAAGAGAACAAATTGGATTACTGCCTTACAAGAATACAACGCTGAGATCATGCAGCAAATATTGTAAATGGACAAGGCTTTTGCAAATTGTTGGCTGGAGCATCATTTATTTCTAAAATATCATCTCCAAATCAAGAAGTACAAATGTATGAGGTAAGCCTAAACGATATTGAATCGAGATATGTTGATATCATATTTTATCTAAAAAACAGATATTCTCCTTCAAATTTGGATTATACAAAGAAAAGAGCTATAAGATTGAAGGCTAAGTAGTACCAATTCGTAAATGATATACTTTTTAGAATGAACTATGTTTCTATTCTCCTTCGATGTCTTGAGAAATCTGAAGTTGAAAATGTGTTGCAGGAATTCCATGATGGACCAGTAGGTAAACATTATGCGGGAGATGCTATAGCACATAAAATTTTACGTGCATGATACTATTGGCCTGCATTATTTAAATATGCACATAACTATATAAGGAAATGTAAAATTTGTCAAACTATTATCGGAAGACAAAAAAAACCATCATTTCCTTTGTAACCAGTCAATATCGATCAACCTTTTGATCAATGGGGATTAGATATAATAGGTGAGATCGTTCCTCACTCTTCTAAACAACATAGGTATATCCTTATAGCTACATATTATTTTACTAAATGGGTAGAAGCAGTTCCACTCAAGACAACCAATGCTGAACACATCACTGATTTCATAGATCAGTTCATAATCACCAGGTTTGTTTTACCCTCTGCCTTAATGTTTGATAATGCATCATATTTTTCTGGCAATGCTATGACTGAATTTGCACTTAAAAGAGGTTTTAAGCTTAAATATTCTGCCAATTATTACCCACAAGGGAACAGGTTGGCCGAATCAATGAATAAAAATTTAATCAGAATCATTAAGCGAACCATTGATCAGAATCATAAAAATTGGCACAAATCTTTGATGTATGCTCTATGGGCAGACCGAATAACCCAAAAGGCTTCCATTGGCACTTCTCCCTTTAATTTGGTTTATGGGAAAGAAGTAGTTCTCCCAACTCATCTAGCAATTCTTTGTTTGGCCTTAGTTCAATTTATTGACGAAAAACCAACCTCATCTTTACAACTAAGACTGCTACAGATCCTTAAGCTAGAAGAGCAATGAGAACAAGCTAAAATAACACACGCTCATCATCAAGCATTAGTGAAAGCTTCCTTTGATTCAAGCATGGTATCTAGGAAAGATTTTCAAATTGGAGATTTAGTTTTGAAATGGGATAAGGCTCATGAGGAAAAAGGCAAACATTCTAAATTCCAACGAATGTGGCTTGGCCCATTCCAAATTGTTGAAATCATAGGTCCATCCACTTTCATGTTACAAGATTTAGCAGGGAAAAGAGAATATTTACCTGTTAGTGAGCAAATTCTCAGAAAATGCTTTCCATAGAAGATAACCTCTTCTATTTTTGTAAATTAGTATTTATAGCTTTATTTTGATAATAAAATAGGTTGTAAATGGTTAACTTTGGGAATTCACAAAAAAGGTTAGTGTTTCTTTTAGATTTTGTTTTGTTTTTTTTTGTTTTTGTTTTCTTTGTTTTGTTTTGTTTTGTTTTTGTTTTTGTTTTTGTTTTTGTTATTTTTTTTTTGTTTTTTTTTTGTTTTGTTTGGTTGTTTGTGTTGTTTGTTTGTGTTTTTGTTTTGTTTTGTTTTTGTTTTTGTTTTTGTTTTTGTTTTGTTTTTTTTTTTGTTTTTTTGTTTTGTTTTGTTTTTTTGTTTTGTTTGTTTTGTTTATTTTGTTGTTGTTGTTTGTTGTTGTTTTTTTTTTTTTTTTTTTTGTTTTGTTTGTTTTGTGTTTGTTTTTTTTTTTGTTTTTGTTTTTTTTTTTTTTTGTTTGTTTTTTTTTTTGTTTGTTTTTTTTGTTTTTGTTTTTGTTTTTGTTTTTTTTTTTTTTTGTTTTTTTTTTTGTTTTTTGTTTTTTGTTTTGTTTGTTTGTTTGTTTTTGTTTGTTTGTTTGTTTTGTTTTGTTTTTTGTTTTGTTTTTTTTGTTTTGTTTTGTTTTTTTTTGTTTTTTTTTTTTTTTTTTTTTTTTTCGCTTGTATAAATAGAACTGATTTGGAAAATCGATCATTATTATTGAAACATACAATCAAATGCTATAAGCTTGAAAATGTTACTAGTTTCAGCCTTATGAATTTTGATAAAAAAACAACTTTTAGCGAGAATTTGTTTTATATCAGTCAATGAAAAGCATCAACAAAAAAAGAAAAGTTCTCTGTAGAAAAGTTGTTTCTAAAAACTCTATAATTGTCATCAGGAGCTATTCTTAAGGAACCAATGACTTCATCCCCACCTAGGGAATTATGAGTTTCAAGGAATAATCCAATGATACACTATAAGCTTAAAGAATAAGAGGTCTTATCATGAGCCGACTTATCATGATCATAGATATTATGACTTGCTGACATTGCCAAAACTGCATACCACAATAGGGCAATGGCTTAGGATTGTTGCAATCAAAAGACAAGGGGTCTCATCACAAGCCAACTTGTTCAACAAAGTTATAAATCAAGTGAATGGCACTGTCATAATTTGGCTACCGAACCAAGACATTTTTCTTTAAGAATTAAAAGGAAACAAGAAACAACAAGTGTGGATATGGATTAACCTTTGAAAATTGTATATTTCTCCAAGTAGGATACATGATCATTGCTGGGTAATAGGTAACCCTATCGAGGCTATAAACGCCTGCTGGAAGCAAAGACTCTACCTACAACAAATGAGCATACTTAAAACTGATCTACAGAGAAGTATTTGTTTTTATCTTTATAAACTAAGTAGTGGCTGATGTAAATACAATGACTAGCTTTAGGAAGTAAATAATCAGAGTTAACACAGGAGAAACAAACTACCATTGACAACTGAAAGCATGATACACTTTATATTTCTATAATAAAGTTTGATTTTCCAGAAAACATTTTTGTTTTGGAAGTTTAGAAAATTCAAAAGATAATCAGAGATAACTGGTTCTTCCTAATGAATCGTCAATTGTTCTGGCTAGCAACAACCCGACTTTTATTTAGTTTTAGTAATAAAGCTAAATAAATGGGGACCCTTCTAAAAAATAAAAACTAGCACTTATGTTTCTTTTTGAATAAAACATTCTATCATAAACTTAGGAGAACACCCAAAAAACCCAAAAAAATTAAGTTTTATGATAGATTCCAAATAAAATCGTTCTCTTAACTAAAAGACATTGCATCATAAAAGGTAATGGAGGAACATCATACAAACAAACTTTCGAAATTGCAAAAATGTGATGCGAGATCGCACTCCTTGAAAACCCATTGCGCATCGCAAATTTTATACGTCGTAAATATCACCTAAGGAAAAATATCCCGATCTAGCGATATGTGATAAGGCATCTCGCAAATTGCATCTCGTAGAATCACAAGGTAATGAATGATTGTTAACAAACGGAATAGCAATATTGCGATCTGCGATATTACGATTTGCGATACTGCAATCTGCGATATTGCAAAGCAAATTGCAAAATCGCTTTATTGCAAATATGCAGGGCTCATTATTCAGTAACGTTCTTCTTGTAATCAGATACCGAGTTATGGGCATTAATGTCAATCTAGTGGCTAGTTGGTGGTCATTTATGAGATAAGATTTGAATCTAATCGAAAGGTTATTTCACGTAGGGTGGTATATTTGATATGATTTCAGCATTAAGAGCTTTCCCATCACCTTATCTCTTATCATTAATCTTTCCTTGTAAAATTTTGTAGGAGCGGCAAGCAGAGTAATATACGCAGCAGTGTGCAAAACGTAGTGGGAAAAAAGGGAAAAGCTCTGGTTGCGGAAGACGAAGAAATGATGCCCTTATATATAGACACCACCTGTAACAAAGATGCCGGCATAACTACTTGGGAGGGATGTACAATTTGCTCGAAGAAGAAACTCCCAGGGTTATGGAGGTTAAAGCAACAACAGACTCATGCGGGTTGTCTGAGGCGTCAATTACTGAACTTGCATGTTCATTCTTGCATCGGATAGCGACAAGACCGAAGATTCTTCCATACACAGACATGGTCAATTGGGTACTAGACAATGCTGATATAACATACATACAATTTAATACTCGAGGCCAAGACCTCATTGGGTCATTCACTGCACAAGATTTAAGGCTTATGTATCATCTACCAGAGCCACAGGAAACCTACAACAAGTAATTTGTGGAGAAGTTTACCAAGGAAAACGAAGATTTGATGGAGTGTAATAAGAACTGGTCGGTAAGGAAAGAACCATTAAAAAGGAGAAAAGCACACCGACCAAGGCCTGTCGAGACTCCGTAGAAGGCGAAAAATAGCACCTGGGAAGCCTGGATTGGAAAAAGGAAGAAGTTTCTGCTAATCGCACATCGCTGGGCAAAACCCCTCGAGAAGGAAAGCCCCCAAGCGTTCAGTCCCATGTAAGTCAGAAAACCATGGAAAGAAGCACTAAAGGCTAAAGGCAGAACCCACGCTCTAAAATTGACAGTATTTAACAGGTAAACCCTTGAGTGGTAAGTGTATTTGGCCGAAACCTAGCGATTCCATTCAGAGCTCAATGCGTGGCAGCAGAAAAAGTGGTTATAACAATAAAAAACGTCATTGACTGTGTCAATGAAAACCTTCACAGAGAAAACCTCATTTCAGAAATCACACCCAGATTTCTCCCAAAAGCACAACAAATGCAGATGAGCTGGAGACAGAAAGCTGAGGAAAGGGCAGAGTCCATCAAGAAGTTAACCAAGTTGAATTGGGAAACTTACTGGCAGTACTTGGTTAAACCACATAGTTAATGCATGACTCTCAAATGCCTTACAAACTCTGCCGAGAAGATAATGCTAGCACTTGCCAATTCTATTTTCGTAGGGCAACTAAAATCGGAGGTCGGCCAACCAACACTCCTAAAGCCGATGTTGAATGCTTGCGACCACAGAGAACAGATACATAGATAGTTATTTCCAGATTCAGTTTTAGTTTTAGTTTTGATTTATTTTTTCCTTAGAAGAGAACGGTCATTTAAACCTCCTCCTATATTTTTGTAATAAACTATTTTTAGTATTTAGGAAGTAGTATTTTAACCCCTCTCATGCATTGAGAGAAGGGTCCTGAAATTTGTCAAAAACATTTCCTCAAAACATGCACTTTTTCACCCTTAGAGGAGGTTTTGATGAATGAATGGAACAAGATTTATTGATATCTTTGTTTAATATCTGCTACTGAAATGCACTTTTGTACTCTTAGTAGGTGTTGAATTAGGAAGAGATAAATCTATATTGTTGAAGCTCATGAGTAGAACTTGTTATCAATGGTACTTTTATCTCTTAATGATTTCTGCTTATGTGTCAAAGTAATATTTTATACTCAGTTATTTATATATGAAAGCTTGAATGTTTGAGTTATTATTTGGCACTTTTGTACGGTAATGACTATTCTGTTTATGCTCAATATATGAATGACTTATTATGCGATATGTTTCTGACAATTGTTTCGACTAACTTTTTATATGAAACAATTCATTTTTATCGAATTCTTTTCTTGTAGCGATTGAATGATCTTTATTACCAATTTCTATTCAAAATTATTTTAGATTGCATAAGTGAAAAGTTGAATCCCGGGTTAGTTTTAAAATTAAATATTTTTGTTCATTAGAATACAATTGCATGTTTTAAATTAGACTTAGATTAAAAGCATTTTACTTAGAGATCTTTAGAAAATAGAGATATCAATTCTTATCAACACACACACACAAATTGGGAAACTTGTCCCATTATCCCTAGTCGGACCCACCATCCCAAACGGAAAAGGAGCTGCTTTCAAGGTCCGGACCGGGTGGGTATCCATCTTGTTGTAGACCCGATTTTCGGGGCTTCAACAAGGCCACATATATCAAAGTGTGTGAGATCTAATATTTCCTTTTATATTTTACCAGTGCTTGCAAAAGGTTTTTCCACATTATTTCCTAAAGCACAACCCTTACAGATTCCTTCATGTTCTTCCTTCAATTCATGCATGTCAATAACCATTTGATTAAGAGATGGCAATAAATTGTAGTGAAGGTGTCCATACCTTCTATGCCATAATTTAGAAGGGCTAACATCTAAGTGTACAAGAGCATCAGGAAGGGTTGTAAGAAGTCTATACAACTTCCCCTCACAAATCCTAATTATCTTAGCATGTTCAATACTAGAGCCCTTTCCCCAAACCAAAAATTTTCCATCAACAAAAGAAATCATATCTCCTTTATTTTATAGGCATGAAATAGAAAGTAATTTTTATTTTTAAACTTACAATGTAGAGTATATTATTGAGATAAATTCTTCCACTAGTCTCTATCTCTAACGAAGTAGATCCAATTCCTTTCATAGGGTATCTCTTCTTGTCTCCAAGTTCGACTGAATGAGAAGAATTCCCTTTTGATAAAGTCTGGAGTTGTTTGCATTATCCTGTCATATGTCTAGAAGCTCCAATATCAAGAACCCATACATTATCATCCTTAAAAGTACCTAAGAGAATGAAGAATAAACTTTTATCCACCACTTCTTTTGATAGCTTGTATATGTGCTTCAAGATGTAACCTTTGATGGTTACAAGGTGGTGGCTAGGGTGTAGGCGTTATTGACAAACTTTAAAAACCAGACACAATATCTTCTAATTCAGGCTAGACCCCTTCTTCACTTTCCTGTGGAGTATCGCTCATCTATTTCTAAAGTTATCTATTCCACTAACCTAGCGGAATCACTTAAAATTTCCCCAACAGGATGAGCCTTATAAATTGTTATGCTCTTAACCTGCAAAAAGATACCCAAATACAAAATATGCGAAGAAAGATACCTAGAACATAGAATCGTGAGAGTCAATAGAAAATATTTTATTATTCAGAAAGCAATGTTCACTGGCCTCTTCGAGGGGGCAACCTCCAATAGAGCAGAGCTCGATTCAAAAATAAGACCCGATGCTCCTCGCAAGGAGATTCTATCCTTTATATATGACTCATACGTGCAATACGATGGATCAATACCATGGGTTTTATTAATACCATCTATCTAATACCATGGCCCATTTGCAACTAATTGTGGTCCCTTCATTAATTGCGGGTTAACCACTTACAATTATTAATATGGGGTTTATTGACTCTTTACTATGACGTGATCCCACTACATAAATAAGGGGGTTAGGGTGGGACCCTAACATGCCCTCCCCCTTAAGAATAGCCTTGTCCTCAAGGTTGAAGTTGCGGAAACTGCTGAAGAATAGTGGTCGGTTCCCAAGTTGCATCTTTCGGAGAGGTGTCTTTCCACTTGACGAGGACTTCCCTAATCACGCGGCCACACAAGGGACTTTCTCATGTGTCTAGGACCTGTTCAGGTTGGAGCCAGATTAACCCTTCCTCGTCCAATTCAGGTAGACTGGTTTGAATTCTACAATTGTTCCCAATCACTTTCTTGAGGCATGAGACATGGAAAACTGGATGGATTTTTACAGTAGGCGGCAAAGCCAGCTTGTAGGCTACTTCTCCAATGCGCTGAAGTACTTGATATGGTCCGTAGAATTTTGGAGATAGTTTTTGACAACCCTTGTCTTTGAGTGATGTTTGCTTATATGGTTGCAGCCTCAAAAATACTTGATCCACTTCTTGAAATTGGTGCTCTGAGCGATGCTGGTCTACCTATTGCTTCGTGCGGTTTTGAGCTTGATGAAGATTCTCTCTAAGATGAGCGAGCATGGTTGCACGGTTTTGTAGGAGTTGATCCACTGCTTGTACCTTTGAGCATCCCTTGATATAAGAAGTAGGGGAAGGAGGGAGTTGATCGTATACTGCTTCATAGGGAGTCATTTTGGTGGTGGCATGATAGTTGGTGTTACACCACCATTCAGCCAAAGGTAACCACTGTACCCAAAGATGTTGCTTTTCTGAAGTGAAACACCTAAGGTAGGTTTCCAGACATTTGTTGACAACTTCAGTTTGACCATCTATTTGTGGATGATAGGAAGTGCTGAGTTTTAGTTGGGTGCCTTGTAGCCTGAAGAGTTCTTGCCAAAAATTACTGGTGAAGATCGGGTCACGATCAGACACAATAGAAGTGGGCATGCCATGCAATTTGAAGATCTTATCCATGAAAGATTGAGCGACCAAATTCAGTGTAAACAGGTGGGGTAGGGCGCAGAAATGAGCATACTTCGAAAGTCTGTCCACAACCACCATAATGAATGACTTGTTTCCTGACTTTGGAAAACCTGTAATGAAATCCATAGAAACCTCTCTCCATATTGATGTCGGGATGGGCAACAGTTGTAATGTTCCTGGTGCTTTGACAGTCTCCCCTTTGTGGCGTTGACAGACATCGCATTCTGCTACAAAAGTAAGGATGTCCTTTTTCATGCCTGTCCAAAAAAATGATCTTCTGGTGCGAGCATACGTCTTCTGAAAGGCTGAATGTCCTGCAATGGGGGATGAGTGCAATTCTGCCAAAATGAAACTTTTGAGGGTGGATGTTGGTGATATTACGACTCTGTCCCTGTAGCGAAGAATCTCATCCTGCCACGAGTAGCCCTTGGTGGAATTTGGATCCGCCTGCAATTGAGAAATGAGTTGGGAGAGCCCGGGATGTGAAAATCATTCTTTGCGAGCCTCTCCAATCCATTCAAAAATATGCCCATGCTTTTGATAGCTAAAGCATATTACCCATATTGAGGAAGTGAATAATCTGTCTAGTACAATGTTTTCCTTCTTTGGCAACTGGTTTTACTGATGCGCTTTTTCCTTGTTATTGTTACTGTTGGAATCATATTTTGTTGTTGGTTGTTTAAATTTTGTTGTTGAAACCATTTCTTCTTTGTGAAGGCTAGGATCTAGAAGCTTTTGACTAGTATTCATTTGAATGGCATTCTCCTTTGACTTATTTTTCAATATAGCCACTTTTGCTTCTAGAATTTGACTTTGATATTCCTTTTCTTCATATTGCTTTCTCATTCTTTCCTCCATTTTCATTACTTCATCGAATTTGGTTTTTAATTTATTGATTTATTATTTGTAAGCACACTCCTTCTCATGAACTATTTGCAATAGTTTATGCTGGTTTTTATTTTCAGACTTGAGCCTTTTAATTTCTGCTTTTAGGGTTGCAATCTTACAAGGTTGTTCAACTTCTAAATCTAAATTCTTTGAAAAATATTTCATCCACTTCTCTCCAAAAGATCAGAAGGAATGAATTTTCTATCATCATCTAAATCATAAAACTCAATAAAATCACCATCACTATAAGGAAATGTACTGCCAGATATAAGATGATCACAACATTTATCTTCACTATTTTTTAGCCACAAGAAGAGGGGTTACTCTTATGTTGAAACATTCTTCACTTGTTTACTGCTCTTCCTTTTCTGAGACTGCTTCTTCTTATTCTTTTCCATGGCCCATAATATGCTCTCAAGCAATCAAGATTCACTGAGAGAACCCAAATCTGATACTAATTGTTGCAAACTATCTTACTACTAAGAGGGGGGGATGAATTAGTAGTAAATATGATTCTAAAACTTTTAGTTATTTTTATTAAAAAACTGAAGGATTAGTGAGCCAACATAAAAAAAATATTTAATATCATGTATAATCATTACAACAACAAAGTAAAAGCACCATGAAGAATCAATAATAAAACATGCACATAAGAGGACACAATGTCTCTGATGGAAAACCCTGTCCTGGGAAAAAACCACCTGCTACTATTGCTGCTCAAATCTTCTATTATGTTGAGCAGAGTTTTACACAGAGGAGCTAAAACCCATTAGTTGGAAGACTCAACTACTACGAAAGTCTCTAGCAATACTGGATAGAATGACTCTTCTCTCACAACTTTATGAACACTCATCTGATGTAAGCCACCACGACCAACAAGCCTCACCTAACACTATTGGACTCTGGGAAATATACTTCCTATTATGTTTTTCCGGCTAGAAGGCCACCACCTTATCTACATACTGTTTACTATGAAGCCTCAACACCGTCAACACCTCCATGTGAACCACATTTCATTCATTTTCAAACTTGACTTTCAAACTTGCTCAACATGAGCAACCCAACACCCACTCTGATCTCAAAATAATACCTAATAAAGTATACAACTCCACACAACTATAGATATGAAATATGCTATATAGATCACTATATATCACTCTCACTCTCATGCCAAAAATCTTTCCACAACACCATCTTCTTACCAAAATACAATCCAAAATTTACGTAATAATTCTCCATGTGAAGACCACAGGGAAATACCATGGTTATCCCAATACCACAAACACTTGTACCATGGTAATCTCCAAGTCAATACGACTTGTAAATACCATGGTTTTGTCAATACCATAGACACATGTGCCATGGTAATATCCAAGTCAACACCATGGGTAAATACCATGGTTATACCAATACCATGGAGCCCTATACCATGGTAATCTCCAAATAAATACCATCGTTAAATACCATGGTTATACAAATACCACGAACCTGTGTACCATGGTAATCTCCAAGTCAATAACATAAGTAAATAAAATGGTTATGCCAATACCAGAGACACATGTACCATGGTAATCTCCAAAACAATATCATGTGCAAATACCACGATTACATCAATACCAAGACTATCTGTACCAAGATAATATCACATGCCAACCTACTCCACACACATACCAATACCATGGTAATGATAATACCAAGAATACTTGTACCATAGTAATACTCTGCTCATGAAATATGCAAGATGCACAAGGAAACCAGAGAAAATTCTTAAATAGAACTGAAAACAGCTCAGCTCCAAAACATATGACATAAACCAAACCAACATAAACCAATCCAAATCACCTCCATCAATAAAACATTTGCAACTAATGGCACAAACCTACAAATCCATGCCACAAACCATATATCAAAGCTCAAACCAACTGCAACAGAATCATCTGCAATACATACCTAAATTGACATTAATGCCAACCATCATTCAATGCAAACAACATGCTCTGCATCATCAATGCCAACAAATTAGTCATGTAATATACCATTACATACCCACTAGATTATAACTTTGATTTTTCCCTTCATATTAAAAATTCATTACATTTTACAATGCCCCGACTTATTCAACCTACCAACCACTGAATGAACCAACCTCAATCAAATATCCCACAACATCCATCATAATCCAATTTTTATTTGTGCTCAACATGTTAAAACACTACACACATATCACCATATAAAGCCTGATGTTGCTAAATACAACATAAGTGTGTGATAATTCCTCGTGATAAAAAATTAAAATAATAATAATAATAAAAAGTAATAATAAAACTTCAATATTTCCATGTAGTCATTCATGGAGGATTTTCCACACTAGTGCATCTTTAAGCATCATGATTCCGCCAATAAATCAACTTAGAATTGACAGCAGAAATCAATGCCACATTTTTACGATATTGATGTTGAATAATGCCATGATAATGTAGGGGAAATCCATTTCAATTTTCATGGGTAGAATAGTGAGCACTTCACTTTCAAACATGAATTGAGAAGTCAAAGATTAAAGGTGTAACTCCACACAATCAAAATCGCTCCAAATATATAGTTGAAATCCGCGCCACCCCGGGGGTTGTCTGAAGTTTAATGAAGGGGTGAGGGATTCCGTGATTTATGGTTTTGTCAAAGTAACTTTTGTTAATGTGTTCTCAGCTAAATAGCGAACCCCCCACCTTGGTGGTTTCTAAAACCACCATGGACCCCTCCGTATTCACCAATGGCTTCTATGATTTTGCTAGAAGTTAACATTCAGGGCTGAAAAAGTGGTGATTGTTGTCAAGATGGGAAGATGAAGGGAATTTTTCATGTTTTCCTCATCTTGGAGACGTCAATGTTGATGTTTGATGGCCATACCAATCTATATTCCTTTCATTCATCACCACCATGTAAACTTTCTCAGAACCCTACAATCCACTACAGTTGAGAACTAAGACGAGATATCAGAGCAATCTATAATGCATGAGGAGACGTGGGCTCATTGAAACTCTTTGGCAATGGAGGCACGTGTGGTTTTTCTATGTCTGCATACTCTGAAATTCTACGCATCGATTTGTTTAAATATAGAAAGAACTAGAATGCTAAAGAGAGGAGATGTGACATTCAAAAGCTAGATCTTAGCTAAAGTTGCACAGAACAAGTTGGCACCTCCATTTAGAATAACAGAATTTGAAATTGAGTTTGGTAGGGGAATTTCATGTGAAGTGGAGATTTTGGCTCTAGGATGTAAGAATGACGTGATTAGAAAATCATGTCATTGTAACTCTTGGAACGTATGATGCACTTGGTCCTGTTTTTCACTATTGTCATGTCATGGCTCTTTTATGGAAAATATTTTTGCAGAGCAATTACTCGGATATGATACCTAATACCTAATATGACAAATGACCTAATACGACTGATGACCCCACATTCTCAGGCAGAGTCAAGAATAGGTTGGGTGATATGACAATGTACATACAACCACTATCATCATCCCCACCTTGGACATTAGTCAAAATAATGTCCCTAGACTCAGTGTAACCCATAATTATTGCCTTGTTTTTTTATCGTGGTTCAACCGCCTTAGACCAGTTTACATCCATGCAAAGAATGAAACATGCACATCTGTCAATTCAAGAGTTACTATGTCTTGAAGAGGACTCTAACCAATACCAATTTATTTGTGTCCCCTCATCTCTGCTGGTTAAAAAAAAAAAGAGGCAAGTAAATGAGCAGGTAATACCTTCTTAAATCCCATCCATTTACCTAGAAATATATATTATATGTCTAGAGCCATAGTAATTATCAAATTTTAGAAATATTATTTATTTAAAATAGTTTTTAATAAAAATATTTAATTTTATATATTATTATTAATTTTGATAATTAAAAATATAAATTGTCATTTTTTAATAATGATATATTGATTCTTATTAATTTTCTTTTAATTTATATATCTAAATATATAAAATTTGCGAGAGACTGACAAATTTAATTATAATATATATATTATATATAATATAATATATATATATAATAATATATATATTATAACCAATTTGTGAGGAGCTAAAAATCACGATATATTTGAGGTTGGACTTCCATTTAAGGAGTATTTACCTTAATAATTTTATTACATAATTCTAGACATTTAACTTGAGTGGAAAAAGATCAAATAATCTATTTATTAATCCTTAACCCCATTTCCATCAATTTGAATGTTCAAATAATTACATAAAAATAAATGCTCATCTCAGAAACAAAAAAATCTTATGGATTAACTTGATATTTAAATTTAGTAACCTTATAATTAATTATATCATCGTCAAGTCGTGTTGCCAACCTTCCCACCACCAAACAAAGTGATATCCTAAAAAGTTAAATATTGAAATAATTGGTTAAGGCCAACCGATCATCTTTATCATTCCTTTGACTCGTTTTCTCTAAATAGTATTTAGGACCTATCGTTTTCTCTAAATAGTATTTAGGAGCTATCATTTCAATAGCATATATAAGATGCATTTTTGTCTATTTTTTTCATGGTTGTTTTGAAGAATTGTCGAATAGGTCCACTCACAACCCTTGAAAATAACATCAACATGTCTTCAATGAAGTTGGAATATAATGAAAAAATTATGAATGGCATGGCGGATCCTTGTTTGCAAGTCAACCATGATTTAATGGAAACAACATGGACTGCATAGTGGATCCATCAATTCGAAGACTAGAATCATCTAAGCCTTATTGTAAGCATTTCAATCAATCATCCTTAGTGGAGATACATTAGCCACAACTACCGAATAATTCCTTCAGTAGATTGTAGATACTTCCTTACCATTTCACCATAAAACATCTTGAATAATTATGACAAATACACTTTTCTCATTTAGGAATTTCATAAATGAACCTCCACTTTCGAATTTTTAGGATAGATATAATTAATTAAAGTGATAATAATTGTTAGTATGAGTTGTACTTTAAAACTATATAATATTTACTATTGTAATTTACTTCAATCCTTGATATATTAATATATTAATGATTAAATTGATTAAAATAATGATTAAATTGGTTAAAATAAAAGCATGGAAAAGAGTGAGCTAACACCCAATAGGCATTTGAGTAAAAAAAGGGCTCTATGTTACAAATCTACATCTTAACTATTGCATAAAATATATTAGTTATGGCACAAGTAATCAAAAGTGATTAAAACAAAAGTTTTTCCACGTAAATTCCATGGCTAGGTATGGTTATACATGGGTGTCTATTGCATCAAAGAAATTTGTAAATGAATGAGAAGGAATATTTTAGGTATTTATGGCATCAAGAAATTTATAAATAAATGAGAAGGAATATATTTTCTCAAGTTATTTATAAATTAGGATGCTCTTAAATGTGTATATAAATAGATTTTAAGCCAAATATCATTTTCTCCTCTTTTCTGGCTACAACTTTTTCATTGAACAACTTGGTGACTCTATAGTCACGAACAACTTGCAAGAAATAAATATAATTCATTAACATCAATGTTAATCAAAATAGATGAATCATTGGAAAAATAAAATTGTATTAAATAAAACCTGTACCAGTAGAAAAGACTGATCTTACATATTAAGCATCAAGCCACTGTGTTGTTCTTGACTAAATTGATATATAGAAATCAATTACACTTCAATTGAATACTCATATGAGATTTATAGTTTTCCATCAAGTTTGATTTCATTAATTATGGAAAATCAAATTCTTTATTATTAATTATGGAAGATATGATTTTTATTTTATATAAAAATAAAATTTCCTTGTTATGTTATGAAAACAATCATTTTATATTAAAATTATTTATTATCATAAATATTCAAATTCCAATATTAAGAGTTATAACTACTATTTATTTGGAACTTAGAGTAGAGTAATTGTATATGAATGCAATGTATGTATGTGTCCTATAAATTTTAAATATACTCATTAAATTGATGTTTCAAAAAATTAATTGATTATCATTAATGGTGCAAAAATTTTAAAAGTATCAATAAATTATGGTTAAAAAGTGAAATATGGATAAATATCCATTAAATTTAACCACTATCTCAAATATCAACATTCAAAGCCTTATACCAACAAGAATTTTCTTTAAATCTTTAAAATAAATTTAGCACAATTAACTCTTAGTACACACTCAACGATTAAAGCCAATAGTAGTACTACTTAGTGCTTTTTGTTGAGAAATCTAGGGCAGAAAGATGAGATGATTTCTCTAGTAACAATAACTTCTTGTAAAGAATTTTTACATTTATTAATTAGGTTATCATTTAGTTTATTATTATTATGTGTTCTTATTCATCAAAAAACTATTAAACCATAAAGAACAATGAGACAAACGACACATGATGTAGGTTATCAACTACGGCAGAAACATCTCCAATCTTGAGAGGAAAACCCACCAAATTCTTATTCTTATATATATTTCAATTGATGGATTCAAAGACCTAGACCCTTGACTAATAACTCCTCCAAGGCGAATTCAAATCTTTCTTGAAGATGCTGCATCTTCTCCTTCTTTCTTCACCGTAAATCCTGCAACTCAAGTTTGAAGTTCTTGGCTTTTCTTTCTAAAATTTTCAGCTACTTGTAGGTGAGTAAAATTTCCCACATGTGATTGAATTAGGGATACTTAAGCCCTCCTTCTCCTTTGATTGACATAGGGCTAGCTTCCTTGTGAATTCAACCTTGAATAAAGATATCTTTATTGCATTGATTCGACCCTCTTTTGATGACCATAATTCAGACTTACTACAGAGATACAAATGCTAATATCCTTGCACATGTGAATAGAAAGTGGCCCAAAACATATCTACAAGTGCTTCACTCTTCCTTCAACCTTGTTCTTCCCTTCTTCCCTTGGATGTGAGGCTTCTTCTTTGTCCCTTTTATCAAACTTGTTGTGTATAATATCATCTTATTTGAATGAGGCCAAGTGCACTATATATAGGCTTCCTACCCATACTTGTAGGCCAACTTGAATTGATCCTAGGCTGACATATCATCTCGGTGTAGGCTTATTGCTTCATTTGGAGGTCAACTTACTAGAAGTACTTGGACTTGGTCTTGGAGGGTGTTTCGACTCTTACAATGACTCATACATATGTAAAATGCCAAAGAAGGGTCTCTTGTACATGACAAGGACTCAATTGACTTTATGGCTTAATGACCAATCCTAAGATATCACAATGGGAGATAGATCTATATAAAATTCCTTGATCATGAAACCCATGACTCAAGCATAACGAAAAAAAAAAAAACTTCTTTACATTGATTACATAAAATCATGATTACATACGTCCTTATGAAGACTGAACCTAGTGACATATTTAAACAATCCCTCTTAACTAGGGAGGTATTCATAATTAATACAAGGTACTTGGACATTCTCAATATGAAGAATTCTCATAAGAAGAGTTGGATTGGTAAGCCATCTTTTTAGCATCATATTGTCCAACATTGTCACATAGCAAGGCCTTGACTAACCGCTCTACCTCTCCACAAGATAAGAGCACAATTATGATGAGAACAATGATTTATAGACACTTTTATCATTGCCTCACTCTCAGAACATGGCCCACTCAGGTTCTCTTATAGTATGTTCTGCCAAGACTATTCTTATCTTGGATTCCTAGTCCTCAAACGATATCGGTCCTCTACGACTACTCTTATCTCGGATTCCCTACCACATCCCCAAATAGTATTAGATGTCAAATACTTACCCAATCCTCCATTCTTTCTTCCCAAGCAAAGAAAAGGATGGTGTGTCTATATCTCCCTTTCAACGAGGGAGGATATACCCATTAAAATGAAGGAATGTACTCAAGTTCCCTCTTAACCAGTGAATTATCCAAGCTCCCTCTTAGCTTAGGGACCTTTTTCTACCAACATCTTTTTCTTCATTGGCAGAGATCATGGGACCTTCAACTGCTTGTAGCACCCCTCCATTTGAAGTCATGAAATTCATTATCATTATGGATCCTTCATCTTTGGGACTTATTCATAGAACGTAAAACATTCATCACTTTAATTTATGGATCATGTTAGTCATGTAATCCTTACTTTCTTCAGAAAGTGATATATTAACCCATATTTGGCCTTTCTTCATATTTTTTTACCTTCTTCACTTCATTTTTTCCTTCAATATCTTCTGTCCTTCCACATGAGTATCAATTGTTGGTGATAGACACACCTCTCTTTGGTAGCCTTGCATTAGCCCATCTAGATATAGTTCAAAAATAAAAAATGAACATAAATTTGACATTACCTTTGTGATGGTATTTCATCATGGAATCACCTTGTTTGCATCAACATCTTACATATATATTGAGACATCTCCAAGAAGATATAAAATGTCAATGGTCTCCTTTTTTTTTCTAGACTTCATCAGGGTCTTTATATCTTTCCCATGGAGATATCGTTGAAAAATCTTTTAGTCCTTGGATGTTGATTTCCTTCTCCACAGTTGCATCTTTTATGATCCGTTCCTTTCTTTATTTGCACATTTCTCCCAAGGAACTTCCAATCATAGTTCCTTCAACTCTGTCAATAACCTCATTCCATATGAAGATATATTATATTGATTCCATCTATTCAATGTGTGAATGATGCCTTCATGCATCCTTCTAAAGGGGGAGATCCCTTTCTTTTGATCATGTTGTTGAGGTAGAGCATTTATCCATGTTATCTACAACTATATGACATGACTCAATTTTATCAAATACAAGCATACATACCTACTATTATTCCTTTAGGTCAGCTAGACTTCCTTCAAAAACTTCCTTGATTCAAATAAATTCAATCACCTTGACCTGCTTCACTTATTATGACATCATACCATCATTCCACGAATTCCATACAAAGTGGAATTCTCGATGAGACACTTGCTTCTTCTAGTAGGTGAATCTTCTAATGAAGATTCTAATAGAGGATATTGATCATCCTCATCCAACAAATGCTCCTCTTGAATGTTGTATGATGAGCTCCATACTAGATGAATTTCTTTTTCCCATAATTAATAGAAAGTATTGATTTGTCAAGTAAATCAATAAAGTAATTAATGTTTAGGACATCTAGATTTTTTTATTTTTTATTTTTTATTTTAAACAACTTTTATCACTTAGAATTCTATTTAACAGTATATAAAAATAGTCACATCTTGTACATCCACTAATTAGAAAATTGGAATTTAGATTTTAAAAAATTAAAAATTAAATTTTATTTTTCAAAATATTCATTTTCAGTATTCATTTTTTTATAAAAAATTTAATAAAATTTAGAAATTGTTTTAAAAAAATTACAAGTTAATTGAAGTCAAACAAGTTTGATTAGTAATCAATTACAATATAACCTATCTTAGACTAGTATAACAAGTGGAAAAGGCGAGCACCAATATTGTTGTACAGAGGAATGGTGGAGGATTCATGACAATGTTTTTGTTGGGTATGTGTTATATCCTTTCCACAACTAGAAATAAGCATTGCACATTGTGTCAGAAGCAGTTGGGTGGTAACGCCCCTGCGGGGCAACTCCTCAGAATTTTTTTTTTATGTGGACCCAATAATGCTTGGGCATACCCAACAATGAGCGGTGGACCCAAAGATGGTCGGTGGACCTACCCATGGTTTTGTGCATGGGTTTTACACATGATTTTAGGCATGATGGTTTTCTACCCATGGTGTTTTGTAGATTTGGTCAAGAGAACTACGGTTATGTTCTAATCTAGTTTTAATGGATTCGGGTTTATGAATGTTTCGGTATTTATATATATGTATTGTAACATTGAAAGGAATATAATGGAAAATCAATCTAGTAGTCCCGGTTTTGGGGTTTAGGGAAAAATCAATGTATATTTTCGTTTTATGTTCTCGCCCTTGTATATCTTTTTGTTTTAAAAATATGTTTGCAAGTAATTTCTATACAAAGTTAAAACCTACATTTTGCATCAAAATTGTTTCAACTTCAAGGGGACACCTTTGTTGTTAAGGGTTCTTTCTCGGGCCTATGGAAGACCCTGTTACAATGGGAGATATGTGGGACTTATTCTTGTGGTCAAGGAAGATGGTGAATAGTGGAAATATAGAGATTGATAAATTCAATGGAAAAAATTTTGAATTACGGAAGCTCACAATGGAGGATACGTTGGTGGATAAAGATAAGTGGATCTTGGTAGATCCGGATACTAAACCAATGACAATGTTAGCAGAAGACTGGGTGAAGTTGGATTAGAAGGCAAAGAGAACAAAATGGTTGTGTATCCCAAATTGAGTATTGTTGAACATATTAGGGGAAGATACGATGAAGGATTTGTGGGACAAGTTAGGGACTTTATACCAATCTAAGTCTTTAGTGAACAAGTCATTCCTGTGGAAAAAGTTGTATAACCTAAGGAACAAGGATGCAGACTCGATAACAGAGCATTTGAACACCTTTAATACTATGGGAAGCTAGTTGTTATCTGTTGATATAAAAGCTTCAGATGAAGATAAGTGCATCAATTTGTTGTGTTCTCTACCATATTTGTGGGATATTTTGGTTGTTACAATAGGTAGCAATACACCTACCTTGAAGTTTGATGAAATAGTCTCATCCTTGTTGTTGGAGGAGATGAGATGGAAAAATATGGAGAGCTAGAATGTAGATGCCTTGTTTGTACAAACATGGTCCCAAAACTGAAACAAAATTAAGTCCTTGAGTGGGAGATCTAAATCTCTAGGAAGACTTGTAAAGGTGTGCTAGAAATGCAGAAAGGAAGGACACTACAAAAAGGACTGTAGATATAAATCTCTTGATAAAGGAAAGGGATCTGATGATGCTCCTTCTGCAGAGGCAAAAACCACCTCAAATGAAGGTGGGGATGTGTACTTGGCTTCTTCTTCAAGTACACATGTAGATCATGACGCATGGTTGATTGATGCAGGTGCATCATTTCACTTCACTTCCCATAGGGAGGGGTTCTATGAGTATGAGAAATATTATGGTGGTGATGTTTTCTTAGGTGATGACAGGAAGGTGAGAATCATCAAGAACAGAAATTTCAAACTAACGTTGCAAGATGGAAGGATTATAACACTTCCTGGTGTTCTACATATTCCTACATTAGCTAGAAATCTGAGTTCTGTAAGCAAGATCGATGATGCAGGTGTAAAAATAGTGTTCGAGAAACATACCTACAATATGGTTCAGGTAGCACTAGTATTGATGTGGGGAGTTCAGATTGGAACTCTATACAAGCTTCTAGGTAGCAATGTTACTAATAGGTGCAACAATTTTGTGGTTCCTGGAAGTTATGCAGAAAAGCTAGTGGTCTCTAGAGAAAAGACCATGTTATGGCATCAAAGGCTTGTACATATTAGAGAGAAGGGCCTTCAAATACTGCATGGTAATGGTATTGTAGAAGGTATGTCTAACCACTCTCTAGATTTCAATTTCTGTGAACATTGTGTATATGGGAAGCAAAATCGGGTGAGTTTCCCCTATCTTGCTAAGAGGGCGAAAGGGATACTAGAGCTTGTGCATGGTGTTATGTTTGCACCTGTGTTGGTTCCATCATGTAGGTTTTAACCCCATATAGAAATTACCTGCATACGAATTCTAAAACACATAAAATAAACAATGCGAGAGCATAACACATAAAACACATATACACAGAGATTTCCCCTGGATTCCAAAACCGGGACTACCAGCTTGATTTTTTTGTTATGTTCTTTTCATTGTTACAATAAATATTTATACATGCTGAAGCATCCAATACCATGGACCAAAAACCATCACGTCCAAAACAATGGATTGAAAACCATCGTGTCCAGAAAACATGTGTGAAGATCATGCACAAAACCATAGGTGGGTCCACCCATCCTAACATAGGGTCTAAAACCAGAATTTTCCGAGGCGTTACCCCAGACCCCTATAAGGGGGTTATGGGTTACACTTAAAACCCCTCTGACACCCCACCCCCCCCCCCCCCACTACATAATCAGCGCAACGAAGGGGGCTCCACCCCCCTCTAACCCCCTTAGTTAACTACGTGGGCTAGTCATGGAAATAATATAACACAACCCAATGTTCTCCCACTTGTTGTTTTCTTTCCATAGGGGGCCACAAGAGAGCTTAGTCATTTTTCCAGCCTTGAAACGCCCAAATTCTACACAGTGGGAAGATTCTCAAGAAATTATTTTCCTGAATCCCTTCAAGGATGTATTTATCCTGTAAATATTTCTTTATGATTTGAGTGTGTCTTGATTTCTATTTTTTCTATTTTTCTATTGATAAGTACACTATTTAAAATACAATTTTTTTGTCTGATATATTTCTCGGGGAAAATATCGAATAAATTTAATTCTTTCCATTGATGGTTTAACTCACTAAAATTTTTTCTTCAACTTTTCACTGATTAGAAAAATATTTTTCTTTTATAGATATCTTAAAACATCATCATCACTACATAAACAATTTCTAACTTAGTTGAATATTTTATCAAGAGTATTCATCATTTATTGTTGGCATTATGGCTAATGTGTTACCCTTGATGGAAACCTATCTGACAAAGAAGGCAAGAGGAAGAAAACATCAAGCAGGGAAAGGTAGGATCAAGAAGCTACAATCGGCTTCATTGCAAGTATTGACTTGCATGTATATTTTCATTGCTAGATTTGGCATGCATGGGATTGTGTGTAGTTATTTTCTATCATCACATGGTTTTTCTAGGTGTGACAATGTTCTTCAGTTTATCCTTGCCATATACCAATAGCTTTGATGAGATGGGTTCTTATATTTATATTATGTTGGATGGTCAGATGGATTTGAAGCTGAGTGGGGTGGATCTTTGAAATGACAAACACATGGCCTAGTGGTCCCTGATCTAGACTATGGATCACGGTAAATCCATTGTCTTAGTAACCCCTGAACTGAACTGTGGGTTGCAGTAACTCCAACATTGTGTGACTCGATCGGCCTAGGAATCATTCCTAGTGAATGGTGGGATATACAGTATAGCCAAGAGGTGGATCTCTCTACTTTTGCCCCAGTATTCCTAGGATGGTATATAAGGTAAATCCTAGAGAGTGTTTCTCCCTGTAGGTCCTAGTGATCCCTTGATTGGACTATGGATTACGGTAAATCTTGAGAGACTAAGAGGCACTCAAATTTATCAAGGTGTAGGTGGATAATTCAGGTGGAATCCATACTTATTTGGTGTGTTCTACGAGTCCCACATTTATGCTTGGAATATGGCACGGGGGTGATTGGCTGAAGAGAGACTTGGCTCAGCCAATCTATAATCAAGTGGAACGTGGTAGTCCCATCTTTGGTTGGGTTATTGCATCATTAATGAAAGGTTATTTATCCTTGTATTTCTATGAGAATTTTGATGGATCATATGTGGTTTATATGGTTGTACTTTCATGAGTATTTTGGTTGTTATTATGATGGATATATGTGGGTTTTATGGCAATAGTTGTGTATGGATCTCAGGATGCTTTTGATTGTAAATGAATGGATAATGTGTCTATGGCCTAATAGATGGTAACGCAACAAATGGCATGATGAAAAATGGTTCTTATAGATACTTAGATAAGTACAACATTCATATGTTTAATTATGTTGGTTACACCTATAGATTACATGCTTGTGACATGTTTGACGAAATGCTTGTTGATGGGCCTCTAAATTAGGCAAAAATTAAGGCCCATACCTCTAAATTAAACATTAATTTAAGGCCTATGACCATCCTTCAGCGCATTAAAACTCTCTTTCTGCATTAGATAATGTATTTTTAACTTTAATATATTCATTAGGAAGGTTTACAAATAATTGCATATTTGTGCCTAATATTATTTATTTTTGTGGAATATTATGAGAATATTGGGCAAATTATGAGGATTTGGAGGAGGAGATAATTTAGGGACTTGTTCCATACTATAGGAGGATCAATAATAAATAATAAATCAACAAGATATTATGGAATTATGGCACATATTTTGGAACTCCAATGATTGAGAAAATCTAGGATTGTGTTCCCTGTCATTTAATATAGATTCTTAGTATTGTGGATGAGAACCACTAATCAAGGGATTTTGGTGGGGAAAGCTTCCTCATTTCATAGGGAATGATTCCTAATCATTTTGTATAAGTATCAAGTCGAATTTTCCTCTAGGGAGAGATTTTCATCAGTGTTTTTGTGGAGAGAACTCTTAGTTTTGCAACTCCATTGTATTTTCTTGCAGGGATGTAATTCTATTGATGAAAATAATGAAGATTCGTGCCATGTTCAAATTATAAATTTTGTTCTCCTCCATAGGTCTCTGAGTTTCCTTGGGCTTGTCCATCCCAGGAGCCTCAGATCCCTTCTGTATCATTTTCTTTCCTTCTTTTCACTGCTTATTCACATGCATCTCTTGCTTTTATTTCTTTCTATTTCTGCATTTAGTATTAATAATTGCTTGTTGTAGGATCGAGTTAAATGGTTGATGTAATTTCTTTTTCAGAATCACAAGCACTATTTCATCCTTAGAAAATATTTGGAATCTCATAGTAATCATTGAGCTACTTGGATTAGTCTTCTTATTCCCAAATCTAGATTTCTGGAACTCCTTCGTGGGAAAGAATAGTAAATTTTTGCTACTTTTAAGAGCATGCTAACGAGCTTCAATCGAGTTGGTTCCACTTGAATTAGATCAAAAAAACATTATAGTACATAATAAAAATTACCCCACTGCATTTGCGCTTGATTAGGTTAGGCATTATTTTATATTTACGAGCTCACAAGTTCTTGAATTTTCTAGATTTTTGACTAGTAATCTTTTTCTATTTTTTAACATGTGTTAAACAGAGGTGTTTTTGAGTGATTCCACTTGGAATGGGGACTTGAGACATCCTAGTTAATAAAAAAAAAATTTCCATCGAATTTTGATTTTATTTTCTTTTTCATTCGATGAATTATAATATCGTATGGTAAATCTATAACATCATGTAGTAAATCAGGGGATCCTGTAGGAAATCACTGTAGCGTCGTGTACGAAATCACTGTAGCATCCTATAGGAAAGCTTGTTTTGAGCCTAAATTGAGAAAAATAATCATTGAAGTTGGAATTAGGCCTCTACTTGACCTCCATGCCATGAATACCATTTTAATCCTCTTGCTCCACACTTGTCTCCCCTGCCAAAGATCAAGGAAAATTTATCATTTTCATTTATAAAGAAAAAGGATTTAAAGAAGAGTTCTTTCATATTCACACATGCACATAGCAGTTAATACTCCCTAGATCAGACTGCATGCTTAGTTAGTTTAAACCATCACATGTGATAAATAGGGTTATGCTAGGCTTCTTTTCCATTTATTTCATGATCTTTATACAATTAGAATATGTTTCTTTCCTTGTACTTTCTTTCTTGCAATAGGTTAAGGTTCCATTTTGAACATTTAATTTTTCGTAATTAGTTCAGGATTTGGCTTCAGTAAATGCACTCCATTACATCATGAAAGCAAAGGAATGATGCATTATATACCGCACATACAGTGTCGATACCTCTTAAGTTCGTATGAACCCCAGGTTGATAATTAAAGTTGGTAGCCGTGGGAGTTGCAATTTTCTTGTTGATATACTGAGGCTCATCACCTGTCATTACTAATAGGGGTTTGATTAAGGTCTTGTTTAACTTATTAATCATGCATCGGTATTTCATTGTTCTTTTACTGCTCCTAAGTTATCATTCCATTATGGGCAATGACCTGGGCTCTAGGCCTGAAAAGGTGGCTCAAATCTCGTGGACGCGGGCACAGACTTAGAAAATTGGGTCTATCGACACTGGCAGGTAAGCCTATGAGAGCGAGTTTGGGTTTCTGGATGTTGTCATGCCTATAGAATGAGAGCAACTGAGGATTAATATGTCTAGAACATTAGTGGGACCTAGGGAGAGGATGTTTGAGTAGTTGACATGTCTCCTAAGGGTTTTGTTGCTGATGTGGATAGGTTGGTTGATGTGTTCCATTGATTCCACTTACTTAAGGTCACATACAAGGTCAAAGCCAATCATAATAGCTTCTCTTCACATGTTTACCCTGATTGGTTGGTTACCTGGGTAGATGTGTGAGAAGGGTGTTACAGAGTGGTATCAGAGTCAAATTCACCCCTCAAATTGGATGGGTGGTGTGTGTTGGTCATGCATGCATGTGAGTTGCCTGTGTGTCTCCTATACTTGCATTCCATGTGTTTGTTGCATTTTCTTAATGATTGTTTATGGTTGTGGTAAGGTTGTCATGGAGAATTTGATGTTGATTTTGTGGAATTCATCACCATGAGTATATGATTCGTTACATATTGTTACATGTCACTTACATGTTGATTTTATGATTCCTACTTACATCCTTATATGTTAGGCTCCATTCTTGTAGGTTTGATTACATGTATAATTCATATAGGATGGTTACAAGGATTGATCACTTATTCTTGACTACATTCATTCAAGTGTATGTGTAGTTGATTATGCATTGCTTATGCATGTTGATGGCTGCATATGGCAATGCGTACAATGGATTAATGGTTGTTGTCATGCATGAGGTCATGGTTTGTGTAGTTGATATGGTCATGTATTGATGACTGGACACTAGCTAGAATGACGTGAATATGGTTTGGTACTCATGTGTTATATGTTTATATGCAGTTGTTATGTATGCATGGTCTTGGTTATAATTATGCATAAATAGTAGGTCAAACATGCCTTGTGAAGTCATGGTATGAAAGTTAGGTCATTAGGGTGATATTGGTATGTTATGATGCTAATGTGTTGGCTGAGATGGAGTAGGAGATGCAAATCATCAAAGTGAAGTTGCAACATTGGAACTTGAGGCAATAGCATGTCATCATACAGGTTTTTATGTTGGGCATGCAGGTATGTAGGTTAAAAATTATTATATGCATTAGGGTTACATACATTAAGTTTATGTACATGTATTTTGATGCTATGGTTACGTACATGATAGATGCTAGTTGATTAGTGTAGTCATATGCACATGTGTCAAATATTCAAGAATGTTAGTAATGTGGTTGTATGCATTGCTATCATTGTTTTATGTTAGATAACTTAATGATTAGGTTATATCTTGTTTATGAGCTTGATATATAGCATATTGTTGTTACATGATATTAACTTGATGATTAGGGTTATTTGATTGAGATATTGATGTTGTAATTTGGATTGGTCATATGCATGATGGTTATGTTCATTACATTGAAGATCTTGATGTTATATGTATTGTGTTAACCTAGTTTGACCTATGCAGATGGTTATGGTTACGATATTCAGGTATGAGCCAACATATTTGTGATATGGTGTCGTACTAATCTAGATTGATTGCACATACATGATTGTTATGCATGAATGACAAATTCTTATGAGCTTATGATGTGAACATGTTAGTTAGTTACTATTATGGATATCATGATTTATGTTTGAGTGGATATGTTGTGAAGTTGTATCGTGCTAACCTAGATTAATTATGTAAGCAAGATAGCCTCCCCTAAGATACATTAAGGTATGAGTTTGCTTATGTCATATATTTGGTACTTCACTATTTAATTATGTTGTCTACTTGATTTATTTAACATTGTATGGTTGAAAGTTGGTTGAATGTTTGATGAATTGCATAGTATGAGTATGTGTTCAAATGATATTGTTTTAAGATGGTTGTTCTTATACATATATGTTGAGACAGTTGATATTTACTTGAGTGTAGTAGGTGACAATTGTAGCGTTATATTGAATGATTATGAGTTGACTATGGATTATGACATGATTGTTAGTCTTGGTAAAGGTTTATTTCAAATTAATACATATAATTGTCTCGATATTTGGAACATGTGGTTGACATGTGTGAGCAATTGTAGGAAACATGCTTGGTATTAGCGTGACAATGTAATAATTGATGTGTTTATATAACTAAGCCTTGATTGCAACAAGATAAAAAGCTAAAAGAAATGAATTGGGCAAGAATTCCTTGGGTTGTGTTTGGAAACACAAATTCCAAACGAATGAGTTCTTTGCACATACGAAGCCTTATTAACCTTGATTTTTCAGAAATTATGTGGATATGTGCTATATTCATGGACATGTATTTGACAGGTATATTAGCTAGTTTGTAGTTACAAGTGGATTTGTCAAGGGGATTGGAGTCCCTTAAGAGATGGCATGGATGTGTTTACCTATAAGTAAAATGTGCTTGGCACAACAAGATAAGGTATCTGGTGTATTGCTATGTTTATTTATGCACTGACAATTATGTGTTTATGGGGGTATGATGCAGGGAAATTCATGGAAAGGAGACTGCCATGAAATCTTGAAGAAGGATCAGGTTGAGATTTCCTTTGGAATCACTGGGAACCATGGGCATTGAGTCATGGTGTCTATTGTTATTCTTTTGTTTTTGGTCTTCTGTGATTTTCTTATGCGTGATTTGTAGTTTTCTTATGTCTAATGCATGATCATGCCACTTTGTTTGTGGTGTCGTATTGTTGTTGCTTTTCCATGGTCTTCTCCTTGTTTTCTTATGAGTCTTTCCTTTATTGTTTTGAGATTCTTGGGAATTGGTTGGGAAAAGAGGAAATTAATGGAGCTCAGGGAGAGTTGTGTGGTACCCAACTGGTAATGTAAGTCATAGATGAAGCTCTGTGTTGAGTAAGCGCAGTAGAGGGTAAGACTATGGCAGTCGATTGGACTAGTTGGGTTCATTGTGGTAAAAGGACGGTGGTAGTAAAATCATGAGAAAGCTAACCAAAAGGGTAAAGTAAATGGATCTGAGGTGTTAGATGCCTTGGTTATGTTGGGAATGACTATTCTCAATATTGCACGTGTGTTGCATGAATAAAGGATGTTCTCTTAAACCTTGACCTTGATATCTGGTAATTATGTTATGATCATGATTTTGTTGATGTTTATATATGTATACATGTAGGTGTGTAAGTATGTCATGCTTGACAGGGTCATCATGGATCATAATTATTAACGATAACATTTATGTGTATATATATGTATGTATGCATATCAGTGTCTCACAGGATCATGATTGTTTATGCTAGTGTTTATGCATATGTATGTATGTATCCATGTATCTATGTCACTGATAGATCACCAAGAATCATTCTTTTGGCGGAAGGATTTCCTATGCAAATGAATGGCATGAAGAAGTTCTTGTCCATGAAGAATCAAGTGGGAAGAGTAGTCATGGAAAATATATGAGGTCAGTATCATGTGAATGTGAATTTATCTTGTATTCTTGTATTATTCATATGCTTATGTTATGGAAAGGTTATACCAAGAGATACATCAACAAAATGAAAGAAATGTGGTCCATGGCATGCTAGGATAAGCATGGATAAGACACTGGAAACAAGGTTTCTTGGTAAGGATAGTGTGGTTTTGGATGTGTGGTACTATTGTTGTGCATATGATGTATATGTTGTACATGTTGCATCTATGATGTGTGCACATGTGGTGTTGTGTATATATAGTGTGTGTACATGTTGTTTATGCAGTGTTATGTATAGGATGGTACAGATAGTGTTGTGCTAATATTGCATATGGTGTTGTGTGCATGATTGGATATACAGTGATGTGTACATATGATATTATGTACATGTTGGATATGCAGTGCTATGTATAGGTGGTGTTGCGTGCATGTTGTACATGATGCACTATGTACATATGGTGTTGTGTGCATGATTGTAGAAGTGGTGTTGTGTGCATGTGGTGTTGTGTACATGTTGTACAAGTGGCATTGCGTGTAGGTGGTGTTGTGTACATGTTGTGCATGTGGCGTTGTGTACATGTGGTGTTGTGTACCTGTCGTGAATGTGGTACTGTGTACATTTGGTATTGTGTACATGTTGTACAGTAGTGCAGTGTACATGAGGCATTGTGTACATGTTGTGCAGGTGGTGTCGTGTACATGTGATGTTGTGCATATGTTGTGCAGGTGGTGCTTTGTACATCTGGTACTGGTGTATATGTGGGATTGAGTGAATTTCATACATGTTGTGTTGGGGGCATGCGGTACACTGTATATGCATTATGTAGTCATGGTATCATGACATGTGCATTCATTTTGTTGAACTCTATATACATGTTTGTGTTGTATTGTACACCGAGTGTAGGTGTATGTGTTGTATGTCAGGTGTAGGTGCATGCATTCCATGGTGTTGTATGTAGTGTGTGATTGTATGTGTGTGATGCACACTATGTCTATGTGAACATGGTTTAGGAGAAGGCACTGGGTGTTTTTCTGGTGTGACAACCAATCTAGAGTGCATATAGAATAAAGACAAAGGTAGAAGCTAGGGATTGATGAAAGAATGGGTATCAACATTTTATTTCAGTTTTTTCTATGCATGTGACTTATGATTATGGTATATCATGATTACATGTGATCTATGATTCTAGTTTATGATGGTTACATGTGATTTATGATGTTGAACTATGATGGTTGTGTTTTGAGCTAATTAGATGTGATATGTTTATGCATGGTGATTTTATCAAACAGTTATTTTGACTTGTTGTGGAAAGAAGCGAATAGAGTTGCAAGTGTACCTTATTGACAAGATACCAATGAGGTATGATGTGAATTTATTTCAATTTATTTTAAATCTAATGGAAGTTATGTGCTTGGTACAGGGATCTTGAACATGACCAATTGGGTGCTTGAAGTTGACTACAAGAATTAGCAGTAGCAATGAAAGAAATTGGAACATGCAGTAGTATGTTGGTAAATCACTTCAGGAGTAGGGCCATTGCGGGACAATAGTACCCAATAGTGTCCATTAATTTCCATGAGTAGGCTATGACTAGTATGATGGTTTTTCCCATGGGTATGCCTTGCTTTTTTGTATCTTCTGATGTAAGGAAGCCTTGCCAAGGGATGAACTGCCTTGGATGGGGGTGCCAATGGAACTTGGAAAGTGAGTGATTGCACGAAAGGGGTGACCAGATTCCCGAGGGACTGTGTAATAGAGAATGGAAGGTCATGGATATATTTGTTTTGGTCATTAGCATTACCATATGGAATCAGAGGCGCATTGGGAGTGTGTGCTGGATGAATGAGTCGGTAACTATTCGCTAAAAGGACAAGTTGCGCAGGATTGTAGCGTTGGACATTGGATGCAGATTTGACCTTGCAAGGGATTCTGGACTTCTTGGGAAGGAGACAAATCCTAGTATTAGTTTGAGGGTGGAGGTGTGAGCCTATGGATTCCCTTGTTGATTAGTATGGGCATCACATTCTCTTATTTGTTGTTTTAGCATATGTACATATGTGTATATGTGGTTAATGTAAATACCAAAATGAGTTGTGTTATAAATCTCCCATAAATGGTATGTTTGTCATGTTTTAGTAGAAGGTCATTGTAAATACTGCAACGAGTTGTGTTATAAAGGTCCATGGGTAATACTTTTTTTTTTTCAGAAATATTGTTGGTTGTAGGTGTCATTGAACACCGATGACCGTGTTCCCCCAAGAGGGAGAGTTCTATAACAACCCTCATTAAAATAGTCACGTAAAAATATATAAGACCACAGTTGATGGGACACGTATTCCAAGCTGAATGTTGGGCATGACATCCTAGGGGGTGTTCATTCGATTGTTTATGGCTAAGGAAATTGGAAAAGGCAATAGCTTAGGATTTGGAAAGGCATTAGGTATTTAATGGCATTTTATTTATGAAAATAAAGGAAATTAGGAGAAAAGGAAGGTGAAAGGTCACAAGTTGCATGTGAGGAGGAAATTGAAGGAAAATAATGGAAAATGAATAAAATAGAGGCCTCATTAATAAAAAGGATTTTGAGGATCAATTGGAAATCTTGATCAATTTAGATTTAGAGCTCTCTCATTATTCTCTCTCTCTCTCTCTCTCTCTCACTCTTAGACACTTAGAGTTTTCTTGGCGCACTTTTCCATCGGTGCAATAAAGGCAAAGAAGGCAAGAGGAAGAAAAGATCAAGCAGGGAAAGGCATGATCAAGTAGCTACATTAGGATTCATTGCAAGTATCAACTTTCATGTGTATTTTCCTTGCTACATTTGGCATGCATGGGATTGCATGTGGTTCTTTTCTATTATGGCATTGGTTTTTCTAGGTGTGACAATGCTCTTTAGCCTAGCTTTGCCATTTCCTGATAGCTTAGATGAGATGGGTTCTCATATTCAGTTTATGTGGGATGGCTAGATGGATTCGAAGATGAGTGGAGTGGATATCCGAAATGACAAACACATGGCCTAGTGGTCCTTGAACTGGATTGTTGATCATCGTAACTCCACTGGCCTAGTAACCCCTAAACTGGACTATGGGTTACAGTAAAGTCAGGATTTTGTGCCTCAATGGGTCTAGGAATCCTTTTTGTTGAATGACAGGATATTCGATAAAACCAAGAGGTCGATATCTCTTCATTGGGCCTAGTAGTATCAGGATGGGATGTACAGTAAGGCTTGGAGAGTGTTTTTCGGTGTAGAGCCTAGTGATCCATGGATTAGATTGTGGATTATGGTAAAGCCTGAGAGACTAGGAGGCACTCAAATTCCTCACTGTGTAGGTGGAGAACTCTTGTGGCATCCATGCTTATTTGGTGTTTTTGGTGTGTTCAATGAGTCCCGCATTCATGCTTGAAATATGGAACGGGGTGATCTGTTGAAGAGAGACTTGGCTTAGCCAATTTATAGTCGGGTGGAACGTGGTAGTCCCATCTCTAGTTGGCTCATTGCATCATTAATGAAAGGTTATTTCTCCATGTATTTCTATGAGAATTTTTATGGATCATATGTGGTTTATATGGTTGTACTCTCATGAGTATTTTTGTTGTTATTATGCTAGTTATATATGTGTTTTGCGACAACAACTATGTATGGCTCTCATCATGTTTTTGCTTGTAAATGAATGGATAATGTGTCTATGGCTTAATAGATGGTAATGCAGAAAATAGTATGAGGGAACAACGGTTGTTAGAGATCCACAGATAAGTACATGATCCCTAGGTTTAATTTTAATGGTTACGCTTGTAGATTACATGCTTGCGACAAGTTTGACGAAATTCCGGTCATGGCTAGTAGTGGTTTGACTAAGGTCTTGTTTAAATTATTTCTCATGCACCATCTTTTCCATATTATTTTACTACTACTAAGTTATCATTCCATTATGGGTAGTGACCTGGGCTCTAGGCCTGAAAAAGTGGTTTAAATCATTGGGACACTGGCATAGAACTGACAAACTGGGTCTCTGGATGCTGGCAGTGAAGCCTGTGAGAGAAAATCTGGGTTTCTGGATGTTTTCATGCCTATAGCATGAGAGTGACTGAGGCTTAAGATGTCTAGAACATCAATGGGACCCAAGGATATGATGTCTGAGGGGCTGACATGTCTCTTGAGGGTTCTGTCGCTGATGTTGATAGGTTGGTTGATGTGTTCCATCGATTCCACTTCCTTAAGGTCTAGGAGGTCAAATCGAATCATAGTAGCCTCTTGTAGTATGTTTACCCTGGCTGATTTGTTACTTGGGTAGATGTATGAGGAGAGTGTTACACTATATCTAAGAACAATTATTCTTCTAGATTTTTTTCATCAACGTCTTCAACAAATTAACCTGTGGATTGTTGGTTTAGATTATTTTTGTTGGCTTTATTCCCTTCCTACATTTATTCTACATATCGGGAATCTGAGTTCACCTGAAATATACAAAAACAGAGATCAGCATGAAAATTATTTTACCAGAGCTCACAATGCTGTAAATAAGAACACAATGTAAAAACCTTTATAAAATCAATTGAGAAAACCAAACATTAATTAATGTGACACTTTTATCCATCCGAGTTCCATTATTATAACGTTAATTCATTTAAATGAATATATGGTGGACCACGTGAAGATTGCCACATCAGTCATCGGAACGTAAATATCAGAGGACAATTTCGAATAAACTTATGATATGTGATTGCTGTGAGATGAAAAAGTTTGATATGTGTGCATTACAAGATATGGGTTATGAGATATATGTTCCAGGATATATATAAATTTTTATATATAAGTGTTTCACGTAAGGGGTCATTCTCGTAAGTCTTTTTAAATAAAAATTATGACATGCAAAGTCTCGATAAACAAAGACTTGATATACCAAGATTCAATATATATTTGCATGATGAGTAAAGTATACTCGAATCTCGGGAAGTAAAAAATTGGAACAAGAAAATTTTGTAACATTCTATTAAAATGTCTTGATAAGTCTATTATGAGGCTATTAATCTCGATTTAGAATAATGATTTGTTTCTTTAGATTTATTTTTAAAATATTTCAAGACTTTTCAAACTTAATTTTCCTTCTGTCTTATTACTTTGAAAACTTAAGATGATTAAGAAAAACTAAAGGGTCTCCATTATTTTTATGAATTAAAAGAAAAATGAGATGTTGTTGTTTGCCACAACAGGTAACAACAACTAAGTACATAAATATCAAAATATGAATGAAAATCAACTGCATGATGATATATATGGAAGCAATATAAAAATCAATAACAATATGTGGAATTTATTCAATTTTAAGAGCTTGAAAATCCATGTGGTTACTCAACAGAATAATATGAAAAATCCATGCAGTTTCACAACATAAGTTTTCTTTATATTTTTTTATTTGATGATGAAATAAGAGACTTCCCATTGTAATTTTTCCCTATATTTTTTTATTTGATGATTAAATAGGAGACTTCTTGTTGGGTTGATAATCTACATTCCATAAACTAGGTTAGCCATCTCTATTCAAAGAAATTGAATGCAATTTTTTTTTATGGGTGAAAAAACATATAATAATATAAAACATAAAATAATATTATTTTTGAGTTCAAACTTCTGTGATTCATATTTTTTTGAGATAGTTCTTCTGGAATAATCACACCATTAATTTTTGATGGTGTGATTATTACTGGAGAACTATCTCAAAATAATAATGTTAGCTTAATTTAATTGAAAGATAAAATGGTTTCCTTGGAAAAAATAAAATGGTTTCCATACTCAGCAAATAAAATATTTTTTAATATAAAATATATTTTATTCCAAAGATAAAATGGTTTCCTTGGAAAAAAATAAAATGGTTTCCCATAATAACAAATTAAAATAATTTTTTAAATATAAAAAAATATTTTAATTCCAATACAAATTATTAGCATGTAGAAAATTTACAAATACACAAACGGAATTTGATACACACAATCTACATGGAAGGAATTTACTAATAACAATGCATATGGGAAGTCCTTCCCATATACAAAATTCGACAGAAGAAAATGCCTCCTTTCTCTTGTACCATAAGGAAAATGGGCTTCTAAGCTTTCACCTAGTACTTCTTCCATATTTCATGTGTGTTTGGATACCTATCAATGTAACTACACATTTCATCATCAAATAACATCGAAGTTGAGGCATATTTAAGATAAATAATATCAAGGTTGGGAATGTAAATTCTATATTTGTAATTATTCATATAATCTCACCAAAACAAATCTAATGTTCCACTCTCTATATCAAGAGTGTGAGTGTAAGTTATATATTTGTAATTCTTCATATAATCTATGCAAAAATAAATATAATATTTCACTCTACATATCTGTTATATGCTCTTCCCTTAACCAATAACTAATATGCTAGCAACTTCTACAATGAGGAAGCCTCTGATTAAAAAAGAATAGAACCTAAAATAAATGGTCAACATGCATGTTCTTCGCCTAATGGATAAGAACACATGTGCTCTAACCTACAGTTATGCTCATGTAGTTAGGTTAGTTGTGGGATAGGAAGTAGAACATGCCCAAGAAAAAAATATTTTCTCTTTTCACGAAGAGAAATGTAATCTGATCGTTAGGGCAGCTTAGTCCATGTCACTTAAGTGGAAATTACACTTTCATAAAAATTGCAAATTGATATATGAATTGGAAAAATTAATTGCCAACTCAGGGGTAATGAGTTGCAAAACTTTTGGCGGGTTGTAACCACTAATAAGTCTGCACATTTATATTTTAACTCCTAGTTATTCAAGTGCTAAAGAACACATAATTAATGTTGTGCAATAACTCCTAGTAAGTATATTTATTTACATCTTGCTACTATCCATTTATTTTAATTTAGGTTGTTTTTCCTATGAAGCTTGACAATGAAAAATCACTCCACAAATATATAAGGTTCATGGAATAAATATTGCAATTGCATCCAAAAATTATGGTAGAAAAATATGAGGTAGTTAAAGGTTACAATAAGACCTTCAAGTTTATGGTTCAATCAAATATTTCAAAAGTAATTTTTCCAATAATATTAAAAAATAAATATTTGTTTTTCAAAGTCAAACACTATAAGTCTTATTGGCCATTACTAAAATTGGTCAATAGAAAGATCGATTGCTATCTTCCTGCCTTGGTAGGGACTAATAAGCTTTGTTACAATACCATGAGTTATCAATGGCACATGCCCTAAAAGTCATAACTCACTTCATATGACACTTATTCATATGACATTTTTTAATTTATCAATTTAATTAAAGGGAAAAAAGAGCATAACTACTTTGAAGATAAATCTCAAACTTTTATTTATGTGTACTACTAAGAATATTCTAAAATATTCCGTTGAGGTTAGATCCTTACCACCCACCTAATAACTATTGTTAATTAAATTAAAATTTTGGAAATCATATTCCAAGATAGATATGCCTATAGACATTCACTAGCCATTTTATTTATATAACTATGCTAGTTATAATTTAGAACCATATAATGTGATTCCTCTTTAATGATAATGAAAATTACTCTTGCAATGCAGTCATTAATAAAACTAGACATTCACTAGCCATTTTATTTATATAACTATACTAGTTATAATTTAGAACCATATAATGTGATTCCTCTTTAATGATAATGAAAATTATGCTTGCAATGCGGTCATTAATAAACTAACATGTCTCGTGATCTTCTACCAATACATTAAAAAACAATATTAATCAAATTACAATAACTTTGTAAATACCATAATTGTAAAAATTAATTTTACTTTACAGTTTTTTATAATTAACGTAATGCTATATATATAATTATATATAATATATAAAAATATATAGAGAGAATACAAATACCATAGCAAAATAGTCAATGCAAGTATCAATCAAGTTATTTTATAAGTATACTAAGATACTTATTATATTAATTAAATAATTAAAAAATATTAATTAATAAAAAATAAATATTTATTAGTGTTTGAATAATTAAATAAATAACTGATGATTATATAAGTTGTAATTTTAAATTTAAATATTAAAAATATTTTAATATATAATTTTTCATCAAAAATTATAACCTCTAATGGTGGTCATTAGTAAAGTAAAATTTAACATTTTTCGTGATCGTCTACCAATACATTAAAAACACTAATTAATCAATGAACAATAACTCTATAAAACATAATTGGTAAAATTAATTTACAAATTTTACAATTGAATATATATATATATATATTATATATATATATATATATATATATATATATATATAATATATATATATATATTCAGAATGAAAAAAGCTGAATATTATTATATGAGGGATATAAAGTTCAGAGATTACATCAGATATAATCCCATAGAAAAGAGATCCAGATGAAATCATCATGGGAGAAATCCGACTAATAGATAAGGAAGATATGATGAAACAAAATGTTTTGGGGGATCTCCAAAAACAAACATGTGTTCATAGAGAAAACAGGAAACATAAGGATGTTCAGAAGCGTCATATACACCATCCATAAACAGAAGATAAGAGAAAACAACCACATATAGATCAGAAACGTGTCCATGGAAACCTATGAAGAAAACATAAATAAAACTAAAAATCCGGCATAATAAAATCTTGGATATGATAGCTTACTCCCTCGAATTGAACCTGCAAAAAACAAAAACATGTAGCATCCTGTAGTCCTATTTTAGACAGTGAGTCTACCAGATAATTTTTGTCTCTGCAGATATGGTGAATAGAACCTCCATTCATGGAGTCCCAGAAGAACCTGATCCCCCCCATCCAGCCAATCAAATGTGGTACTGCAATATGGTTCTTACCAGAGATGTAGTCAACCATAACCTTCGAATCCCCAAAAATCGAAACATGCTGTAGATTAAGGAAGAGGCAAAATTTTAATAACCCTGCGAGGGCCATGGCCTCCGCTTTACTATTAGAACCTCTCCCCCCGTTCCAGTGAATGGAGAACTGAGTCTTTTCATCTACCATGATCAGGATGCCACAGCCACATGAGCCTTGTTATTCAGCACTGTCGAAAAATGCCTTTGGGAAGGGAGAGTTCTCCAAAGATTGATCAGAGGATTTGCCCCTTCTTTGGATGATAGCTTTCTGTGGAAGGGTTTCATAAGCATCAACAATTTTAAAAAAGATTTCTGAGCTGGCCATCTTTGAATCATTGAAAATGATATAGTTTCGCCATTTCCAGATGTGCCACAGGGCAGAGATTATTATCCTTCTCCAAGTTATCTTCTGTACGCTACACCAAAGTAGCATATCATATATTGAAGCATGCGCCTTGAGTTTGATTCCATAACTGTTCTCCAGAGACTGCCAAATTTGCTGTGAACGATAGCAACTTATGAACAGGTGATCATTATATTCTCCATCAGATCTGCACAGAGGACATATGCCTGGTCTGATCCATCCGCGCTTCCTCAAATTCTCCCATGTTAAAATCTTATTATGAAAGGTAAGCCACGCGAAGTGTATCATTTTTGATGGACAGCCATCCTTCCAATATATATGAGGAAATATAGGATTGTGCGGGGATCGTTTTGATTCCAGAATGTGCTGATATACTTCTTTGACCTTTATATTATTCATCTCCTTTGAGTGGCTCCATATTAAATAATCAGAATCCACATTGTGAAATATTCCACAATTCCTAAGACTCGCCCTTATGAGGTCCCACTGATTTGCAATCGTCTGAGGCATCTGTAGTGTGTCTGTGCTTTTCCATAGAGGGATAGGCCCCTGCCATTCATCAATCAAACTATCCCAATAGAAAAATCCTCTTCTGTGGAAGAAATTCAAAAGAGGTTCAGGTATTTTAATCACCCCGCAGTTTCCCTTAAATTGATCTTTGCCAATAAGTATCTTGCTTCCATTTTGAAAATGCCAGATATGGTTCTTCAGAAAATAAGATTCGATCTTGCGGAGGCTATTCCATATTGATGATCCATATGGCACCCCAATCATTCCTTTTCTGTACCAGAAAATTAAGTCCTTCCTTTTTAAATATTTCGCCTGAATCATGTTACACCATGGACCTACACCATGAATAGCTCTCCACAGTGATTTGCATAATAGGGCCCTTCTAAAAGATTACATATCAAGTAAGCCCCAACTGCCCATGCTCTTTGGCAAAGAGATGTTGGCTAACTTTGTGAGATGAAATTTCTTCTTGTTAGCTTGACCTCCCCAGATGAAATTGGCAGACAGTCTATTCATGCTTTTAATGATGCTTGCAGGAATAGCAAATAAATGTGCCCAGTAGACCGTGAGTTGGTTCAAAACTAATTGCACAAGAACTACTCTTCCTGCCAGTGATAGACACCTGAATTCCCAAGTTGATATCCTTCTGTGGAATCTGTCAAGGATCCAACTCCAGTCAGATTTTGTGTAGCCATTTGCTTTGATCTGGAAACCCAAATACTTCATACCACAGTTGATAGGCTGCGCTTTAATTCCAAGTAGTTCTGATAACCATTCTATATCTTCTTGATAATTTTCATTGTGATAAATTGTAGATTTCTCATTGTTGACTATCATGCCGTAGCCATTTGGAAATTTTTTTATGATTTCATAGTAACATGTCTAGGTAACCCTGCAAAGCAAGCCAAATAATATGATATCATCAACAAATAAATTGTGTGATATTGAAATGTCCCTGCATATTTTAAGTGGGCGGCACATGTTTTCATTGACAGCCTTATTGATGTGCAAGCTGAGGGAATTCATAGCCAAAATAAATAATAGCGGGGAGAGTGAACATCCTTGACGAAGACCCCTTTCTGCCCGGAAGAAAGGGGATGGAACCCCATTGATGATAATTGCATAATCCACTGGTTCAACACATGCCATGATCCAGTTGATCATGTTGGAGTTTAGACCGATCCTTGCCAGCAGGCATCTGATGAAGCCCCAATCTAGGCAATCGTATGCCTTCCAAAGGTCAATTTTAAGAATAACCGCATCACATTTCTTTTTATGAATTGTGAACAGTCCCTCCTGAGTACTAGCCACAACATCATGAATGTTTCTTCCTTTCAGAAAACCATGTTTCTCCTTTGTTAAAAACTCAGATAACACTCCTTTGATCCTCTCAGCTATAATATTCGAGACAATCTTATATGAAATATTACATAGCGATATTGGTCTTAAGTCCTGAAAATTTTGGGTGTCCCCCTTCTTAGGAATAAGAGCTATGTAGGTAGAGGTGAGTTTTTTATTAATGCTGCCTTCCATTCTAGTGCCCTCGACCATCCGCAACATATCATCTTTTATGATGTCGAAGAAATGAATGAGGAATTCTACTGTCCAGCCGTCTGGACCAGGACTCTTGTCCTTTTTGAAGGATTTCAAAGTAGACAGTAGCTCATCCTTCGATACTTGCTTGAATATTAGATCATTTGACTCTTCATCAAACATGCAAGGGAATAGATCAATTCCCCATAAAATGTCCTGAATTTTGCAGTTTTCTGATATTTTATATTGGTTTTTGAAATATGCCACCGCCTTAGCAATAATATCCTGTTGAGCATAAAAAACCCCTCCTTTACCATTGCTGATTTTCCAAATCGAGTTTTTCTCCCTTCTGGAATTTGCATAATTATGAAAGAATTTTGAATTTTATCTCCTTTGTTCATCCACAAGGCTCTACTTTTTAACCTCCAATAGGTTTCCTCTTGCTTCATAATCATCAGTTTTTTCTTATGCAGTTCCTTTATTCTACATCTTATTTCAAATGTTAAAGAGTCATTAGCCATGGAGCTCGTAGCATTGTCAATTTCCATTTGTATTTCCCGGAGGCATTTTTTATTTGCTTGTCTCTTTTGGAATTGCCACTCTTTTGTTACCTTTCGAACCGCTTCCATCTTTTCCCTGAAGGTTATTAAGGCAGGTGGCGATTTTGAGGATGATAACTCAGACCATGCTTTTTTTATATTGATGTTATATCCTGGGTCCTCCAAACATTGCTTGTTGAATTTAAATGTATAGCCAGTTTTGAATCCCTTATTTCTCCATCCAAGAATGATCAGCCTATGATCAGAGATGAAGATATTTTATATTGTAGAAAATGGCATGCCCAGAATGTCAATTACACTGGCGTGTAGGATGAATCTGTCAATTCTTTTAGCAACATAAGCATTCTCAATCCTTCCGTTTTCCCAGGTTGGAAAAATTTTGGGCGGGAGAATTTCGATATAGTTCCTACTAAGCAGCACATTTCTGACCTTGTCCGCAATAGGATCTTGTTTTTTATTACTTCCCCATATTTCATCCATGCTAAGCGTGATATTTAGATCCCCTGCGACCAATAATGATTCCACATCCAAAATTTCAAAGACAAACAGACTTTCCCAAAAAATCGACCGATTCTTATATGGAGCATAAACATTCAATATATTAATAGGACATTTTTGCCCCCTTATCTGTGCTGAAATGAGGATGCATGTGATGCAACTATAGGCTTTTGCATTGATCCACAGAGGATCCCAAATCACTGCCAACCTGCTAGATAGGCTGTTAGCCTCCACAGCAGAAATATGCCAGAGGGGAAACATTTTCCTAAAATATGACACTGTTACAGGAGCAGCGTGCATGGTCTCTTGTATAAGAATGATTTTAGGATTTGTCGACAAAAAAAAGTTTTTCAATGCCAAAAACTTCAGGTCTGGCCCCAGACCTCAAATATTTACCGATACAATGAGATTCATTTCGAAGGTGTTCCAGCCTTGCTTGCTCTAAGGGGCCAATCATTAGTCATGTCAATAATAGGAATGTCAACCAGAGAGTGATTACTGATACCATGACTAGAAACGTCTCCCCTCCCCCTGAAATGCCTACTACCGTAGTTGTTCTTTCTTCTCACAGTGATATTAGATGTCGATTTTGGACTGATCTTAGGAGAGGTATGTTTGTCTGGCTTATGAATGGTGAGCGGCCTGAGGTCAAGAGATTTTTTAGTCAGAAGATAGTCAAGGTCGCTACCGATAGAGTTGGTAGGCAACGATACCGGGGAGTTGACCGGAGTGGGAGCAGTCAGAGGGTCTACCATCTTGCCAGCAGAGGACTTAATCTGAGAAGGGGGTGACGGAGGTGAACTCAATAAGAGGACTTCCTTGTTAATGGTAGGTTGAGGAATAGGGGGAGGGTTTGGAACAGCCTGGTCGAGCAAAGGTTCGAAAGGAGGTTTCGAGGGGCAAGGGATCTCATATTCAGAGGCAGTCTCCAACACAGGCATAGAGGGAGAAATTCTGTTCAAAGGATCTGGGTCAACGACCGACTCGGGGGATTTCTGATAGTCCCCATTAGAAAAACACGGTGGGGTGACCTGGAAAAACTTTTAGGTGAGTCAGATTTTCCGGAATCCATAGAAGAGGCCTTCCGTCCATGTGGCTTTTCCATGAATTTGGAAAAATTATGGTGCTTAGGGCCTTTCAAAAGATGCCGCAGACAGTTCTTGATAAGGTGCCCAGTAAGATGACAAGCAGCACATCTAAAGGGCACACCCCAGAAATCTAACCTCTGCCTAATGGTCTGCTCATTCCCACTGATATCTATGTATTCCAGAAATCCTCCACGGAAGGCTTTATCAATTAATATCCAAGCCATTCTTCTTTCTTTCTCCCCTAGACACCACGGGTCAACATAAACACACTTGCCAATAGCATTACCAATTTCAATTAAGGTCTCTTTCTACCATAATTCTAGAGGCAAACCAGGAAGTTTCAACCAGATGAGGTTATTGGAGGGCGTGTTCCTTAACGGGTTATAACCCAAGTACCATTTGTGGAGTGCCAGAAAACTACGGCCATATACCCACTGAAGCTTAAAAATAGATTCCATATCCTCTGCACTAAGAAAGTGGAAACAATACCACTCTTTTAATAACCTGGCAATAATCGGGACATATCTTATAATAGGCTTCCATTGTGCTTCTAGCCAATCTCTCATATGCTGGTCATTCATCTCTGGGAAGTGCCAGCGGTCGATCAAAGCTTTATTCTGCAAGCTTCCAATATGGTCAGATAAATGGATCCTGTCAATTTTGATGGTGTCAGGGGGTGGAGAAGCCTTAATAGGCTTTTGGTTCTTTCGGGAATGTTCACCGACATATGGCTTTCCAATTATCTCACTACTATCCTTATGAGGTACCGTAGGACGAATCACCAATTCATCTAACCTGGCTTCCCAGTCAATTGAAAGCTTGGACTTTTCTTTGATGGATTCCACCTGTATGGCCGCGTGGACCATTGCCTCCGTGGCGGATGAATCCGATAGGAGTTCCATTTAGTAAATGGGGCACCTACTCCCAACCCACCAAGGACAGATCCGGATCTGCGAGAGATATGAAATCTGACACTACTATCAAAATCGAGATATGATGGCAAAAACATAGATCCAAGGGAGGGAATGATCAACCAACTCCAGACTATCTATCTGTACATAATGCAGATACCTCAAGAAGAAAAGAGAAGCGAAATCAAAAGATTATGTTCCTAAACCGAGCCAATTGTCCCCCTATTTAATATCACGATGGAAGAGTCATGAAAAAGGAGCATCAGGAAAGGGAGATATTTGAAATTATGACGGCTCCATTTAAATGAAGTACTAGCTTACGTCCTAATCGGCTTAAATGCTCTGAACAGACAGATGAAAAAAACAGGAAAGATCTACCCACCAGAGGAAAATTCAAAAACTAAACCGGAAAACCAGATACTGGCTGGAATAGTGGAGGGAAACAGGCGAGGAGAGATAGGAAAGATTCATAAACCATCGCTAAGAATCGTTTCCATGTTCTTATTCATGGAGACATACCTCATGAAACCTCATCTGGGCAGACTATGCAACAGCAGACAAAAACTTTGCATCCACACCACCACGATCCTACTTTAAAGCGAAAATCTGAGCAAGGCTTAGAAATGACACAATAATTTTGAGCAATCAACATTCTAAACCATGACCATCAAGAACATGTGAAAAACTCCATAAATTAATAATGATTGTCTTCCATCTAAATAAGTCCTGGAAATGCAGACGAGACTGAGGCTGAGGTGCAATAGTATAATTCAGAGGCGTTAAAAATATTCAGTGAATTGAAGTCAATAGAAAAACGGCTGAGGGAATAAATTCACCACTACATCATAAGGACACAGAGAGAAATGCAGGTGAAGCATGAATCATATGCGAAAGATAGGCTGATGCAGTCTAGGAAATATATCAGCTAAGTGGAGAAAAGCAATAATTGAGGATTCGAATTCAACGTGGAGGTAAAAAGGGATTGCATGTAAAACCAGCTATCAAAAAAACGGAATGCCTGCTGTGGTCACTTAATATTTGTGACGAAAACGTACCTGTGGAAGAAGGCTGTCGAGAAAATATATACCTATCTCTGGTTGGCCATAGTATTGCATCTTTGCTCACTGGTTGGTCATGCCTCTATTCCACCACCATCGAAAATATACCTATCTCTGGTTCAACAATTGAAATATATATATATAATATATATATATATATATATATATATATATTAAATATATATAAGAGAAGAAAGAATACAATGCATGAAACTTAATATTTAATAATGTTTTATGTTAATTTTATAAAAGTAATAATTAATATAGATTTATTAAAAATATTTTAATATATAATTTGTATCTAAAAATTAAATCTACTACAAATTAATTAATTTTATATATAACATTTTTAATTTACATGGTTTATAATTATTTATTGTCGTAACGTCTATAAATTGGTTTTATATACTATGCTGAGAATTTTTTTTTTTTTTAATTTTTTATTTTTATATATTTATTATTAAATTTATATATTATATATATAATTAGAAATATGAATATTTATCATTTTAATTTATAGTTACTAAGGGAATTAATATGAAAGATGGATCTATGAAATAGGTTTTTTTGTTCTTTCATCGTTGTGGATCAAATGTGCGCTCTCAATTCCACTCTTGGTAAAGGCAGAGGAACACGAAAGAACTAATTTGTGGTGGATGAAATTTGTTACCACAGCTCATCACCTATGATTCCTATGGTGAAGAGACGATAGAGACATGATGATATGACACAAATCCGTCACCATTTCGCGGTCGCGACTCAACTACGAAGATTTCTACTGGGATTCGTGGCAGGTATAATGTGGCTGCGGAAGTGGATATGGGGATGAGAGAAAAACCTTTT
>APFE030586917.1:642642-659514 GCA_000404065.3 Pinus taeda
TTTTTTTTTAATATATTTATTAATTAAATTTAAATATATAATTAGAAATATGAATATTTATCATTTTAATTTATAGTTACTAAGGGAATTAATATGAAAGATGGATCTATGAAATAGGTTTTTTTGTTCTTTCATCGTTGTGGATCAAATGTGCGCTCTCAATTCCACTCTTGGTAAAGGCAGAGGAACACGAAAGAACTAATTTGTGGTGGATGAAATTTGTTACCACAGCTCATCACCTATGATTCCTATGGTGAAGAGACGATAGAGACATGATGATATGACACAAATCCGTCACCATTTCGCGGTCGCGACTCAACTACGAAGATTTCTACTGGGATTCGTGGCAGGTATAATGTGGCTGCGGAAGTGGATATGGGGATGAGAGAAAAACCTTTTTTGTTCCACAGTATATATATATTGGTTCTATAGGGGTCTTCACTGCTAAATTTTTTCGATCCTTATGCATTTGTGCGGACTTTAGATTGGAATTGATCTATCTAAAATAAGGCTTTTTCCCCTGTCATCCTGATCGGTGGACAGGTCAAAAGAATCTATTCACTACCATATTACCTCTAGTTATAGATCATGTTTTGCATACATAGATCTACGCTTTTCTCCACTCTCTAAACCATTGATTCGAGCAGATTTGATCAGCCTTTCCCCATATTTGGATGCTTTGAAAATAGATCTAGATATAGAGGATCCTTTCCAAATCTTGATGAATGCCCTAAATGGGAAATATGTTCTCTTTAGGGTTTGTTCCATGGATTTGGGAAAAATATATGAAACAAAATATTCAAGAAATTCTTGGAACACTAATGAATTTAGAAAATTTGATCTACGAGGGTAAATCATTGCAATATTTTAAGCTGTTGAAAGATTATTGTATCAATCATATTTCCTCTATTATCATGAATATGAGGCTGCGGGGAGGACTTCCAAGAACTAGAAACCCCAATGGACTTTTTTCGTATAGGGATGTTGTGAATAGCAAAGGGGAGACACAAGCTTCAACTAAATAGGCTAACTCTTCCTAGGATGAAATAAAAGGGAAGATGCATAGTAAAATTGTGCAGTCAAAATATTCTAGGCCCTTATATATTTTTGAATAGATGAAACACACTCCAACTATGGTAGTTAATCTACTAAAGGTTAGCAATCTTTTTAATGCCCTCCAATTTCGAGTTGTTGTATGTAGATTTAATGGATTTTGGTCATGTTATCACTCCAGGAAGTTCTCCTAGGTTGTAGCTCGGAGATGCCTCGTAACATATAAATCTTCAATATTGTTCTTTGAACTATTGGAATGGATGATGGTTTGGATCAAGTCATATGACTGTTTCAACTCTGTTTTCACTCAAGACATGCATGACCACCCTTAGTTTTACAAGGCTTTAGACCACTAATGCTCAATAGTTTATAGATTCAATGGGTAGATGGAGAATACTGATTGTACCAACAGATGCATAGATAAACACATATTAATGGATGACTACAGAAAGCAAATGAAGCTTGCAAATCTAATTTATCAATGCAGAGATAAGATGACAGTTATCTGGTATTAGACACAAAAGAAAATATGAATAACCTATTCAAGTGCAAGCATAGAACAAAGGAGAAAATCGGAATTGAACATGTAACAACAAAAGAAGCTTATATTGTTGGAATGAAGATAAGAAGCTAGAGGAGTAGAGTCTCCACAGTCTCCAAAAGTTGAATCCTTCATATGTTTAACTTTCAGCCATTTATAGGCTTTTTTACAATGCTCCTGAGCTCTCAAAGGCTCGAAGTGTCTTAATCTATCCTTTCTATCTTTTCAATGACTTGATGCCATGACTAGACATGCATGAGCTCGAAGGTTTCTTTTCTAACAATAGAGTAATCACATTTTAGTAATTTGTTGCATTGTCAGGGACCTCGCTCGTGCCAGCGATGCTCCATGATCACTTCTATTGGTTTTGGCTACATCGTATTGTGGTTTTATCCCTCTAGCCTTTGCCTCCCGACCTCTTTCCGGATGAGTGCATCAGGCCCTTGAAATCCTTTAAATGGCCACTTTCTGTTAACATGGAGAAACGTTGCAACAATGTGAAATTCCGCCAAAACACAATTCATTTTGGACTTCAAAAGCCCTAAAATATGCTCTATTCCTCTATCGGGTATGCCCTCAATCGCTATCGCAAGTCATTTCGGCTTTGTTTCCAAGGTTTCCTTTTGTATTTTTGAAATACATTAAAAAACACTAAAAATCCTGAAGAAATGGCTTTGGCGGATCTGAAATATTATATATTTTCATTCCCAAACCCCTTTGGGTTCGGGTTTTATCGCATTGGCATTATCCCTTTATATTTTGTTAAATAACAAAATATGCGAAAATACATTAAAAAATGCCTTTTGGTGGATCTGAAAATCTATGCAATAATTCTTGTATAGCCATCGGGTCCGGCTAATCGCATCGCACATATACATGTATAAAGGCCCTGCTCCATAATGTTTCCTCGATTGCGATCCGCCGATGCAATTGATCGCAATTGCATATCGCTCATGCCTCGGCCCAATGGTGAGTGCTCTGTTGTGTTCTCTGATACCGATCCTGTGATGTAACGTGGGCCATCGATCTGCGTGCTTGATTGATGGTCCACGTTGACTCCACTGATCACCATCACAAGTTTCATATAGTCCGTGCCAATACTGTCGATTGCGACCCACCGATCAGATCTGGACTGTTGATCGGCCAGAGCTTATGGTTGTTGTGCATTTTACTGTTTATGCCTCCGATACTTTGTTTTTCACTGTTTTTATGTGTTTTTGGCCTCCCGATAGTGCTTTTCCACCATTCTAATGGCTCTCCTCCTACGATTGATTTAATCTTTGGCCTGATTTTACTAACTTTTGAAGACTTAGATAGAATATTTGGATTTATTTTGGGCCACATGACAACAAGAAAATACAGGCTCCTTCTGGGGATGAAATCCTCCCTGTGAGGTTTCAAGAACTGCAGACCAATGCCTTTCCTATAAAACGAAAATCAAATCTATATCCTAGTGTTCCATTAGGCATGGAGTTTATTTTTCATAAAAAATAAAAACTGAAAAATATATTTACAATATCAAGGCTTTAAAGCCTTAAATGAAATAAAGATTCAAGAACCGCCAATTGATTGGGCCACCAAAAACATCTTCTCCTTCCAGACTATGCAGAAAAAAGGCATTGTTCTGCTGAATTTGAGCGATGCAAACGAACCTATCCATAAGGAGTCAAACTTACCATGATTACCTTTCTTTTCCTTTAATGCATCCCATTCGAGAACCCAATCACCAACTTGGAAATTGTCCACTTTTGCCTTCTTGTCCAAAGTTTCTTTGATTTTCTTCTAATGATTTTTTCCTTCTCAACCATCTGCTCTCTAATCTGTTGTAATTCAACCAAGTTATTCATTCTCCTTACCATGTCATTTGTTTCATCCTATTCTTCTTTAAATAATTTAGCCATAGAGAGAATTAGTTGGACAGGAAAAACAACATCAGTGCCATAAACCAACTTAAATGGAGAATTTCCTATGGACATCTTGTCAGTAACTTTGTCTACCCACAGTGCAAACTTCAACTCGGAATCCCAGCTCTTTTTGTTGTCCTCCAATAGTTTTTTTATTATCCTTACAAGTCTCTTGTTAGATGATTCTGCTAGGCCATTGCCTTGAGGATAATATGAGGTAGAATGCACCAATTGAATGCCCATGGATTCACACATGTCCACCAATTCTTCTGCCCTGAAAGTCGCTGCATTATCAGTGACTAGTTTGGTTGGGCAACCAAATCTAATGAAAATATTCTCATTCAAGAACTTTATGATAACCTGACAATTAGCATTTTTAGTGAGCATGACCTCAATCCATTTGGTGAAATAATCAGTGGCTACCAAGATCCATTTGTGCTGGCCACTAGAATGTGGATTAATATCACCTATGAAGTCCAAACCCCACTACTGGAAGGGACCATTGATGTGTACTAGCTTCAAGGGCAGAGATTTTAGTTGTTGTCTTCCTACAAACCTCTGACATTTGTCACAAGATTTCACAAAAGAAAACACATCATAGAATAGAGTAGGCCAATAATACCCAACTCTCAAGATTTTGTGGGCTGTTGTTTTCCAATAATGATGCCCTCCACAGATGCTAGAATGGAACTGGTGCATGACGTCCATAGATTTTCCTTTATCTAGACATCTTAAGAGGATTCCTGATGGGTCTTTCTAATAAAACGGGTTTTTATTAATGCAAAATTTGGTTGATCTGAGCTTAATGGCTGAGGCTTGACTTGAGCTATGCCCTGAAGGGACTTCTAGCTTCTACAAAAAATGAACTATACTGGAATACAATTAACAGGTGGCTAGATTTTCAGCCAAACACTGATTCTGCTCTTGCTCTTCTGCTGCTTCCTCTGTCTGCTCATCACCTGAATTTGAACCCATGCAATTTACGTCTAGCAAACTGCAATTTTCCTCAGCCATAAGCTTAGCCAAGACCTAGCCTTTGACAATCCTGGAGGGCTTCACCTCTATGTTGAACTCTATGAATTTTTCAATCCATTTAGCTCTCTTTCGATCAATATCTGGCTGAGTTAGAACATCTTTTATTGAGGCCGAACGTACATATGCAATCACTTTGGAATGTAGGATATAATTTATGAATGCCTTTAAAGATTTTATGAGAGCATAAGCTTGTTTTTCAATAAGGTCGTACCTTAGTTCAACATCCCTCAGAGTTTTGTTGAAAAAGGCCACAGGGTGCTCTACGCCTTCATCATTTTTATACAACAGAACTGCTGCAAGTGTATCATAAGATGCAAAAAAGAAGATATAAAACTCCTTGGTGTAATTTGGGCTGATTAGAGTGGGATCTTCCATTGTAGATTGTTTAATGGCTTCAAAAGAGCTTCTTGCAACATCTGTCTATTTTATTTCTGATCCTTTCTTCAGCATAGAAATGATGTGCTTCACTAGCTCTGCAAAGTTTGGAATGAACCTCCTTACAAAGTTAATTTTACCTAGGAAGGATTGAATGTCCCCTTTTGACCTTGGGATGGGCAATGTTTGAATTGCTTGAACTCTTGTTGGATCAATCTTCACACCTTCAACAGAAACAATATGTCCCAGAAGTTTGTCTTCTTCTAGAGGAAAGTTTGACTTCTTTGGGTTCACAGAAATTCCAAACTGTCTGCACTTTAAAAACACCTTCTTCAAATGTTGCAAATGGTCCTTGTGAGTTCTAGAAAAGACTATTATGTCATCAAGGTAAATAAGGACAAACTTGTCCTTATCTCCCACAAAGCTATGTCCATGGCCCTCTGAAAAGTAGCCCCAGCACTCATCAGTCTAAAAGGCATCTTGGAGTACGTGAAAGTGCCCCAAGGAGTAGTGAAGGTGGTCTTTTCCTGATCTTCTGGAAGCACATCAATCTAATTGTAACCTGAAAATCCATCTAAGAAAGACATGACTTTAGCCCCTGAAAATTTCTGCAGCAAGTGTTCCATCTTAGGCAAGGGATAGTTGTCTTTTTTAAAGCATTTGTTCAGATTCCTGAAGTCAACACAAACCCTGGTTTTTCCATCCTTATTTCTTACTACCACAAGGTTAGCTATCCACTTTGAATACTTTAGGGGAACTATGATCTTGGCATCCATGAGCTTCTTGATTTCCTTTTCAATCAAAGGCAATAAGAGAGGGCTAATAGGTCTTAATTTCTACTTAAAAGGGATGGTGTTCTTCTCTAGCGAGATCTTATGTTGAATGTCATTGGTGTCGTAGATGTTAAGATCACTGTATTCCCAAACAAAAATATCAGCAAATTGTTTCATCAGGGTGCAATACTTAGAACTTTGGGCAGAATGGGCAGAAGACAAGTGAGTGGACATATTTATGTACTTTGGATGGGTCAGACTCCCTACATTATGTTTATGAACAACAGACTCATTTTCTTTTTTGGCAGGCTTATAAGGTACATCATCATGATTAAACAACTTCTCTAGGGGAACCAATCGTTTAGATATGTAGTTACTAGGTAGCTTCATAATGCTTTCATAGGTAATCTCATCCTTTAGCTTGGACTCATTGCATTCTTCCATGGTTTCATTTTCTTGGTCGATGTGCTTTTCAAAAAATTCATCAACGACTTGTAAAAACCTATTAATTTCACCATCATCTTCAAAAAATTTCCAGTATTTGACATTGTTAGGTAGAGATGGTCTATATTTCACCTGAACTTCATAAGTCAATTTAGGAGGCAAAAGAGGAATAAATGTGCTAGCATACACAGCAAGTTGTTTCTTCCTTCTCGGGATGTAAGAAATGCTAAAAATATTAAAAGAGTCCTTAAGCTTCCATACCTCATCTTTGTATGATTTCAACCTCGGATGCTTTGCTTGGAAAGTTTTGTTGACCTGCTAAATGATAAGGTTTGCATCTCCAAACACTTTCAGACCTTTGATTCCCATTTCTTTAGCAGCGTTTAAGCCCAATAACAAGGCTTCGTACTCTGCTATGTTATTTGTGACTTGAAAAGTTAATTTGAAAGATAAATGAATGCATTCTTATGTGGGGGACACAAGGACTACACCTGCCCCTGCAACTTCCTTAGAGAAATCTCCATCAAAGAACATGTCCCAAATTTGTGGGCCTTCTTCCTCTGTGATCTGGAAAACTGGTTTCTTAAGCTACATGGAGGCCAACTGGGATTCTTCAATCTGAAGAATACAAGCTCCAAAATCAGTGTCAACAGCATAAATAGGATGATTAGTGGGATTCCTTTCATCACTGATGACATAATCCAACTGAGCTTCTCTGTATAATCTCCTACTCTCACCTCCAAAAATTGGGACAGTAGCATAGGACAAATCATTTTGCAATGTTCCACCTAATCTCTTGATCCAACCTCTGTAGAGTAGCATGCCAAACTTGGGGGGTACATCTGCTACCACAATATCCATCATCATGTTGTTCATGGGCAACTGATACAAGGTGATGGCTAGGTCTTTGATTAATTCCAAACATTTCACTTTTCTAGAGTCAAAAGAAAATAGGTCATGATAAGGCTTGGTAATGTCAAGACCCAATTCATCCATGATAGTCTTGGGCATTAGATTATGGCTGGCTCTAGTGTCCAGAAGGCAGTTGTGAAGGATTTTGTCATGAATAGTCAGAGAGACGTAGAATGATGGTGAGCTGTCATCATAGTTTTCAATCATTGGGATGAGAACAATAGCTGGTTTGTCATCTTGCAGATTTACATAGTCAGTGGAGGCTTGGATGGCTTTAGGCTCAAGGGCCTCGAGGATGGATCTTTTGAAGGACTCATTATTCACTAGTTCAATCAGAGGTATAGGTATTCTTAGCTTCTGTATTTCTGATTTAAAACTAAAAGGAGAAGGAGACTTGTCCGGGCCTCTTACCTCGTGAGTTGGAGCTTTGAGGATGATGGGATCAACTGTAATTGCTTCTTCTTATTAGCTTGCTATACTGCAGGGACAATAGCTCTTTGAACAAGAGTTTCCTTGGCATTATTGATCTTTGACCTCAAATCATATCTGTGCCGATCTTCAGTTTGCAGAATAGCTTCACCATCCCATTCTTGGTTGATCTGGTCATTGAATAATGACTTTTCTCAGGTAGTTGAGGCCAAAAAGGAGGCACTGCCTTTTTCTTCCAGATAATGGATCTCATCATCTTCTTCAAACTGCTCTTCTTCCATGACTACATTCTAGAAAGGGGTTTCACCCTTTGGTCTTCATTGGCATATTTGCTTCTTTGCATAATCTGCAACTGCTCATTAGCTCCTCTATATGAATTTTGATTTCTAGGAGCAAAGGTATTAGGAACTCTTCCTTTCCCAGGGTGCTACTTAACCTTTAATTTGGAGATTTCAGAGGCCAATGACTCTATCATCTTCGTCATTTTATCTGTCTTGGGATCTAAATATGATGAAGACTTTCCCCTCTGTCTCCTTCTATCAACATTTCCCTTGAGCTTCTCTGCAGCCATGGTGTTTGATTCTACTTCCAAGGCTGCATCCTAGATATCAGCCAAAGGTCACATCACCTCTCCCTCAATAGTAGATATAAGTTAGAATCAAAAGCACTGGTGGGTTTTACTTCAGCTGGTATTTTGCTATACATGCGGTTAAACCTCTTATTAAAATGAGACAACAACTCACCATTTTCCCTCTTTAAGTTCCCAAACTTGGTGTGGTAGTAGAGTAGATCCTTCTTATCCCCCCAATGCTTTAGGAATGCATCATCTAAAGCCTCAATATCTACTATAGACCTTGGGTTTAGTTCTTTGAACCATTTTCTAGCCTCTCCATCTAGGCTTTGGACAAAGACTCCCATCCACACATCATCTTCACTAATGTCCAGGTTATCAACATAGCTATAGAATGATTCAAGATGTTCCTCGGCTGAAACACCTTCAGTCCCAGTGAACATAGGCCTATACTTTTGATATTCTCTAGTAGGCATGACATTCAAAGGAGTGGGTAGTATTAGAGGCCCATACCTAGTAGCTATGATTCTTTCCATTTTTGTAGGTGCTTGTGGACTTGCCATAGCTGTGGTGGCTATAAGGGTACTGGAAGTCTGAATGATAGAGGGTTGAGGAGTGACTGATAGGACTAAAGGAGTATGATGGAAAGGAGGAGAGGCTTCCTTCGGGCTTAGAATAGAAGGAGAAACTAAAGAATACAGAGCTCTATGAATCTCTAAGATTTTTTCTTCACTCCTAGTATTAGATGCTATACTCTCAATATGTATTTGTTCTATTACAGGATTTTCTTGAAGAGATATAGAATATTGTTTGGAGCTACATGAACCTGATGCTCCTTATTACAATGCCTTTCTTTCTTTGATGATTTTTTTAGGGTCAAATACTGGGTCAACTTGTGGTTTCTGAGGATTTCTCCATGTTTGCCTCACAAACTAAGCAAGAACTATGAAGTGGAGTCGCCAAGAGCTTCGCCCTCTAATAGAGTTGCAATATAGATGATTACAAATGAAAAAGGGCCCAGACTTTGTCTATCATCAAAGTTGGATCTGTGTCATCTCCCAGGGAAGATGAGCTTCAGTTTCCTCTCCCCGACAATAGCGCCAATTATGTTATCACTCCAGGAAGCTCTCCTAGGTCGTAGATCAGAGATGCGTGGTAACATATAAATCTTCAATATTGTTCTCTAAACTATTGGAATGGATGATGTTTTGGATCAAGTTAGATCATTGTTGCAACTCTGTTTTCACTCAAGACATGCATGAACACCCTCAGCTTTACAAGGCTTTAGACCACTAATGCTTAATAGTTTATAGATTCAATGGATAGATGGAGAATACTAACTCTCTCATTAGATGCATACATAAACACATATGAATGGCTAACTACAGAAAGCAAATGAAGCTTGCAAATATAATCTATCAATGCAGAGATAAGATGGCAGTTATCTGGAATTAGACACAGAATAAAATATGAATAACCTATTCAAGTGCAAGCATAGAACATAGGAGAAAATGGGAATTGAACATGTAACAACAAAAGAAGCTTATATTGCTGGAATGAATATGAGAAGCTAGAGGAGCAGAGTCTCCACAGTCTCCAAAAGTTGAACCCTTCATACTTCTAACTTTCAGCCCTTTATAGGATGTTTTACAATGCTCCTGAGCTCTCAAAGGCTCGAAGTGTCTTAATCTATCCTTTCTGTCTTTTCAACGACTTGATGCCATGACTAGACACGCATGAGCTCGGAGGTTTATTTTCTAATAGAAGAGTAACTGCATTCTGGTAATTTGCTGCACTGTCAGGGAGCTCGCTCGTGCCAGCGATGCTCCATGATCACTTCTGTTGGTTTTGGCTGCATTGTGCTGTGGCTTTTTATCCCTCCAGCCTCTGTCTGGATGAGTGCATCAGGCCTTTGAAATCCTTTAAATGGCCGCTTTTTGTTATCACGGAGAAATGCTACAACACTGTGAAATTCCGCCAAAACACGGTTCATTTCGGACTTCAAAAGCCTTCAAACATGGTCTATTCCTCTATCTAGTCCACCCTCAATCGCTATTGCAAGTTGCTTTGGCTTTGTTTCCAAGGTTTCCTTTCATATTTTTGAAATACATTAAAAAACACTAAAAATCCTGAAAAATGGCTTTGGCGGATCTGAAATATTATATATTTTCATTCTCGAACCCCTTTAGGTCTAGGTTTTATCGCATCGGCATTGTCCCTTTATATTTTGTTAATTAACAAAATATGCAAAAATACATTAGCAAATGCCTTTCGGTGGAACTGAAAATCTATGCAACAATTCTTCTATAGCCATCAGGTTCAGCTAGTCGCATCGTGCATATACATGTATAAAGGCCCCGCTCCATAATGTTTCCCTGATTGCGATCCGCCATTGCGATTGATCGCAATCGCATATCGCTCATGCCCCAAGCCAATGGTGAGCACTCTGTTGTCTTCTCTGATAGTGATCTTGCGATGTAACGTGGGCTGTCGATATGTGCGCTTGATCGATGGTCCATGTTCCCTCCGCCAATCACCATCGTAAGTTTCATGTAGTCTGTGCCGATACCATTAATTGCCACCGCCAATTGCGACCCGCCGATCAAATTTGGACCGTTGATCGGCTAAATCTAATGGTTGTTGTGCATTTTACTATTTATGCCTTCGATACTCTATTTTTCACTGTTTTTATGTGTTTTTGGCCTCCCAATAGTGCTTTTCCGCCATTCTAATGGCTCTCCTCCTGCGATTGATTTGATCTTTGGCTTGATTTTACTAACTTTTGAAGACATAGAGAGAATATTTGGATCCATTTTGGGCCACATGCCAACAAGGCTAACAAGTCAAAATTGAAGGATCTACACCAATGGATATTCTCTACTTGGACTCCTAATTTCCACATTCACTTTTGCTCAAAAGGAATTTTTATTGCACAATTTGACACACAGAAGGAACTGGATTCCGTATTAAAAGAGGGTCCCTGGTTTTGGACAAAGAAGGCCTTTTTATAACTCCATGGTTTCCAAGATTCCAATTTGAGTAAGGCTACATAAACTTCCTCCTCCCTTTTGGCACCACCAAGTATTAGAGGGAATTGGAAATACGTTGGACAAGTGCATAAAAATAGATCTAGAAAAACCTAGAAAAATATTTTTTACCTTTGTCAAAATATGTGTAGAGGTAGACCTTAGTAAAGGCTTACTTCACTGCATTCACTTGATTCATAATAGTTTTTATTGGGCCCAACCACTAGATGTTGAGAATGGGACATTTAGGTCTCACATTTTCTTTCAAACATGATATTTACAAAGAACATGTCCTTAGGAAAAGAAAGCTCCATATAGGAAAAAGAAACAACCTCAAAAGCCAAAAGGATGGTAGGTTCCGGATCTACACCTCTTAAAAGAAGAGCATGATGAAATAGTGGAGAATCATATAAATGTAGAGGTTCATGAACAACAAGGCACACGAGTCAATGGAGGGGAAGAAGAAAAAGGAACAATAGTCCAAATCTAGGGTTATCCTGAAAAAGAAGAGATTATAGTGGAACAAGAGGAGGAAACACCCCCACAATTGGAGCTAGGAGGTGTAAAACAATCCCATGTATTTGAGAGTTCAAACTCAGGAAAAAAAGCCTCTTTGAGGGTAGATGAAAATCATTTAACAATTGTAATTGTCGCAAGGTAGAAAGACATACATAAGTGTTCTTTATTACACTTAGACCTGAAATTTTTACTATGATATACTTATTGGGCTCTAGTCATCGACTCGCATTATTGAATGATTTTTAGCATCTACAAAAATGTAATTTTGTTCCTCGACTAAAATTATGATTTTTTGTTCAGAAAAATTTATAACTACTATTTATGTTTTCTTTTTTTATATTTCAAAATTTATCAATTAAATTTGAATTAATATTTAATAAAATTTAATATAATATTTAACATATATCATGACCACTAATTTATAATATATATATATTTTTTGGAAAAAAATGGTTTGTAATTTTATTAATAAAAATAAAATTATAAATAACAAATTGAATTGAATTATTAGTTTTATTATTATTTATTAGTTTTAATATTTTTAAATAAAGTTGACGTTTTGTTTTTCCTAACACATATAAAGTACCACTACAACATTTTTTCTATACTAAATTGTAAAATTTATTATAACATTTTACTCATTACTAATAATTTCACTTTAGAAAAAAAAAAATATTTATTTGTTTTAAGGACATAATCTATTTAACCAAATAATTCTTCAACAATGATTTGGAGGCTAGATTTTTTTGTTTTAAATTCATATTACCTATTTATGCATGCAACAATGATTAGGAGGTTTATTTTTTTAAATTCGTATTAATTTTTTTATTTTTATTTTTTTGAACCATTTTTTTATTTGTGTGTTATCCTTGCACAGGGGCCATGTTTATCCTCTTTGTATTGTTCTAGTTTTATCAATGTCTCCAAAGAGACATTCATATGAACTATTTATTATAGAAATTCAATATTTGTTTATTAAGAATGCGTGGTTTGTTTTAAAAAATAAAAACATCCTTAATAGAGTGAACAAAATAAGGGATGAGGTCATCAGGAGAGTGCTTGTCACCCCACCAACTCCCTTGACTATTAAGGTGGAGTGGCATGGCACACCTTTGTCATGCGGACTCACATGAAGATTAAATTCATTTCAATGCAAGGCAAGTTTAACTTACTCAGTTCAACATTGGACGAAAGGAAAATGAAGGAGGATATGAACCTCATATGGTGGAAATGACTTTGGTTATGTTCCATTGTAAAAAGAATTACCTTAAGTTGTATGTGCATCTAGTTTGTTTCTTTGGAAATGGGGGAGAAACCGAGAGATGGTTCTCATTCAAATGTTGAGGGTTTGGTTAACCAGAGGCCATCGTTGAAGATTGGTGAGCTTGAGGTGATGCTAATAATTCTTAGTTGTAGTGCATCCGAAATCTTAACACAAATGCTCCTCAACTTTCACAACAACATATTAATCCTGAAATTAAGGTGTTAGTGGAAATCTCCTACATAGTTAAGTTCTATTGGAGTTCGATCCAAGGCTGGGAGGTCTAGAATAAGGTATGACTAATTCTTTAGGCATCTTGGTTTTACTTCTCCGCTGTTATTGGTCTTGTTTTTGGTAATTGGTTTTTCTGGGCTCTTATAGGAAAATTTATGAGCTTTATAGGTCTTGTTCTAGAAATAAGGGTTTCACTGCTCTATCTTAGGTCTTGGGGATGCAGCAAGTGAGAGAGGTGCCAACCCACTACCTCTCTAGGCCATTCTCACTACATTGGTTGTTGTCTGATACCTTGTCAAATTAATTTGGAATTTGGCATTATCGTGGATGTTCTGGTTATTTCTAAGTTTTGGTTCCACACTTGGCTCTTAGATTTTCTTAGTTATAGTTGAGGTTTTGGGTTCCTAGTTTAGGATTGATGTGACCAATTACCTTTTTGTTGGGTCAGCCTCCTCACTCAGACCATTTTGTAGAGGACTCTGTGCCTTTCCACTAGAGGGCTACAAGCTCCTAGCCATCTGTTATAGTGGCTACAACCACCCTCCAAAATTTTTCCTTAGCTTCGTTTTGGAGCCTCCCTACCAACCTTTCACAACACCTTGTCTTTTTTCGTCAAGTACATAAGCTTCAATGTTTTTCTTGCACAAAGGAAGCTTGTTGATCGTAGTTTGATGCATTCCCCTCAAAGGCTAATCACCCGGACTTGGTCTAGCTACAGGCTCAGTAACTCCCCTAATAAATTGTGCAGTTCTAGAGGGAAACCAACCTTTTCTCTAGAAATTGCGCAATCTTGTCTGGCAGCCCGCTGGGCTCTAGAATTGCGCAATTCTACCAGTGAGCACTCCGAGTGAAAATTGCACAATTTTCCCTAGTAAGGATGCTCTACCCAGAATTTTAGAAAATCTGGGCAGCAGTCAGTTACTTTTCCCAGAAATTGCCCAATCTCCTAGGAAACTAGCCCAACTCCCTGCTAGAAATGCGCATTTTTCTCAAGCAATTGAGGAGCTTCATGCATGAGTAGTCTTGTTGACCAACTCCACCCAGCACCAAGGAAACTTGACTTGCATGCATGGCTTGTTTATTTTTCGGAATAGCAAAAGGAAACATGCAAAAGGCATCCCATGATTCAAGGAGCTATTTTTAGCAGTTGGAGGTTACATGCAAAGTTGTTTTAAAAACCTTCCTCCAAGTGTCTCTTTTTCCTAGATTTGTGGCATGCGCATCATGAGCTCAAAACTTATTTATTTGATGCATCAGAGCTCATTCTTTCACATCGATCTTGGAGCTTTGACATCCCACAACACATCTAGGACTCTTCGACACATTCAGCTCAGCTATTCATGGGTAAGTGGCCTCAACTTGTCTTTTTTAGCATTTCTGTCGCTTTTTATGTATTTACTTGTGTGAGTGTTGTTTGCTTGATTTCTTTGAATGCTTGCTGTCGTTTTCATATATACTAGATTTTTCTTTCTCTGTTTCAGTTTTCGTTGCTATCTCACTATTTTCGCATGCATGAAACTGTTTTGCATGAATGGTCGTCGATTCGGCGACTCGCCTCACTCACATGCATGTTGATCTGTTTACTGAATCTTTCATTCATGTTTGTATGCAGTGTCAATCACTTCTAGTTTCACTTAGTGTCGCCATGCATTCAGTGTCATATTTTCTTTCAGTTGCCCATCGACGAGTCAGGCCAACCTTGGCCCAGACTCTGCCTTCACTGAGACAGCATTGCGCAATCTGGGAAGGAAGGATCTATCTTCCTCTCCAGAAATGCACATTTCTGCCCAAAACTATCCTCCAGGACTATTTTTCCCATTTCTAAGGGACAGTGACTACTGTCCCAGAAAATTGTGCAATGCATTGCTTGAGCCTGTAGTCACTCCCAGTTGGAATTGCACATTGCACAATCCCAACAGCAGTAGGTAGTCTTGATTGCCGATTGTGCAAGTCCAACAGCTAGTCTTGCCTCCCAGACAACCCAGACTGAATTTTGCATAGTTTTTGCAGTAGTCACCCAACATCCTAGATTAAATTGCATAATCTTGCCCATCAGTTTCCCAGGTATGTGCTTTGTCATTCTCCAAAATTGCTTTGGTTTTCGTTAATATATTTCTTGCCACGCATGTTGCTTGTCTCTAAATCTTTCAGGTGTTCATCTTGTTAGACTCAGTCTTGACAGTCCTCCATCAGAGATCAAAACTCTTTATGACTTTCATTTTTAGGAGTCCCGCTCCATTCACTCAGCTGCATTCCGCTAGGGGCATGCCATAATCTGATGGAAAAAAGGTCATGCTAGTCACTTCCCCGCATGCCTGGCTTCTGCAAGCTCAGGTATTTTGTCAATGATCACTAAAGTCCATGACAGTCAAGGTCTAGTCCTTTAAAGGACAAAAGTCATTTTCGATAGTTAGGTCTAGGGATTCATTAATTTGGTCCTCAATCATGTCTAGTAAAGCCATGCAGGCCAGAGTGAGGCCCTTACAAAGTTATGATTCAGAGAGTTTCATCATCATGTTGATAGACTTCGACTCTTCTTCAAAACTCTGTTTTGAAGAAAAGTCAAACAGTGTCATTCGTGATAAAATTTTCAAAAAAGTCGTCAGTTGATTTCTTCAGATGCAGTCATGGTGTCCATGGCCAAATGTCCTGTCATGCAATCCCTGCAAAGAGTGCCGAAAATTTCATCATTTGAGCTAAAATTTCAAAGGGAAAATTGAAAATCAGTGTTGCTTTAAGTCAGTGAAAACGTGTCAAAACACAACATTAGAAAAATGGGTTTTTGGAGAAGAAAAAATTTAACCCATGACTTCAAAGTCTTCATATACAAGTTTCCACCAAAATCAAAGTCATTGTGTAAATCATGTGCATAGGGAAACATTTCAAAGTGTTTGAGAGTGCATCGTGCGTGTTTGGAGAAAAGTAGGAGGCATTTTTCAGGGCATGGCGCATATACAAAGGGTCGCGGTGCACACATAGGGCGCAGTGCACACAGAGGGCATGGCACACATAGAGCCACCCCTCAGTGCATTTTTTCAACGGGCGCGACGTACACCCAGGGCGCGGCGCAATGGGTTTGGCTCGCGATGCACACCCACAAAGGGCCGACATCGTGCCAAATCACCTTAAATTGCTTGTGATACCCATCAAATTGATAGGTAGGTTCTATATCATGGATTTCTCATCAAATTTTATGGATGATATGGTGGTTCTTGGCTATGTTTAATTTCCATAAAACTCATAAAACCAACCACTCAAAAAGCATCAAAACTATCGTGGCTAGGGTTGCAAAATTGTGGTGTTAAGTGCCAAGGTTCCATTTTCACTCCTCATTTTTCCCTTGCTTTCCATTCTTCCCTACCTCCCTTTCTAATTTTTCCTATTATCCCTACCCTAAAACACTACCAAACCCTATTCCCTATCCCCTCCTCTTATTTGTCAACATAACACCCCAAAACCCTACCTTATGAAGACCCCAAACCCTACCTTATCAAATCCCTTAACCCCCCTACATATCCATAAACAAAACTTCTCCCCATAACCCCTATTCCTATCACATTACTCCCCTCCTAGTACTCCCTTTTGTTTCATTGTTCCCCTTGGTGGCAGATATTACAAAAGCACCCAGCTTCACACCATCATCAAAGGGTAGCCTAGGTACAGTACACACAGTAGTCATGGCATCAGAGCATTCATCAGAGTATGAGATGGAGACACAAAGTGACTCATCCTCGGAAGAACAGGCTCCCAGGAGACATCACAAGAGTGGCAAACATGTTAGGGATGAGCCAACTA
>APFE030586917.1:659773-678583 GCA_000404065.3 Pinus taeda
CCCTCTTGCTATGTCATGTTTCCAACATCTATCATGTTTTGAATTTTGTCAAAGGGTGGCTAATGTTAGAGTTCATCATGAGTTGGCCCGTCTTTTTATGCTTCACCTACATGGAGGTCAGTCTATCTTGGCTGGGGTCACCTTCACATTGACACCCGAAACTATCTCAGTGGCAACAGGCACACTAAATGTTGGAGAAGAGTGGCATAAGAAAAAGAAGGTGGATAGGCAACACTATGAGCCTTACATTAACGCCAGATTCTTGAGGCAACTCACAAGAGTCTTTCCATTCATATATTTGAAAGATGAGTATGCTCCACTCATGAAATTGATCATGAAATACTTCAGCTGTGAGGGGAGGTTCTCTCGACTATATGCCTATCACATCAGGTTGCTCATGCACTTTACCAGGGTGAGGATGATGAACCTCCCATTTTTCATTTGTAGGAACATAGGGAGGATGAACACCTTCATGCAGCATAAGACCCCTCAGCAGCAGCTTAATAGTGTTTATCACTTTCCTCTTATCTAGATTTTGGTGGATCATTAGTTGGGATTGTAGGGCATTGCTAGGGAGGACTTCATCTCCCGTGACCTCTTCAACACTTCACAGGTACTATCAGAGATAGAGCATGAGATAGGTGGTCCTTCACATCAATATGAGCACGATGAGACCACGACTATGCCACTATTCATGACATATCAGAGAGGGAGTAGGCACTTGTTTGTAGTAGCAAAGTGAGTGTTATCTCCACCTGGGGTGGAAGGGGCCTCGCTTCCGGCATCGACTACATAGGTACAGGACAAGGGAAAGAGGCCCATGCATGACGAGGGGCCATCAGGTAAACAGGAGGCCGACTTCATCCTCATTCAGGATGATGATGCAGATGTGGAGAGTGCCCGACTTAGGATGACCATTCAGGAGCAGAACTCGGAGATCCAAGACTTGTCACTCAATTTGGAGAGGGCCAAATGGATCACCAGGTATTTGGAGCAGAGGAACAAGTAGCTTGAGGACTAGCATGAGATCATGGAGCTGCAAAACATCTGTGAGAATCGACAAGCTGCCCAGCAAAGGAGGATTGAGCTCACTACCTTGGAGCAAGAGATCAACAATGACCGTGAGTATTGGCTCGAGCGGATCAACATCCACCCTGAGAGACTGTTGGAGAAGGCCGACAGAGACAAAACCATACTGAGGAGGATGGTTTATCATTACAGGTCATGGAACATGAGTGCAAAGGCTCGGATAAGGAGCTTGAAGGCAAAATTGAGCAAAGCAATGAAGAGACAAAAGAGGCAAAAAGAGAAATATCGGCTTTGAATCTTGGCTGGAGCCTCTATGGCCTAGCATAGTGCCTCTTAGAGAACCTCCAGGCAAAATTTCAAGAAATCTGGGGCAATTTTGGTGACATGGAAATTTTTTGGTCACAACACAGGTTTTTTCTCCCTGTGCACCGCTTCACTGGCGTAACGCTTAGGATTGGGAGCTCCAAATGACAAATGGCTTGTATTTTTGCATTCAGAATGCAAAATCATGACTACTAGTGCTTGGACAAGAAGTTTGGGCATGATTTGAGTCTCCAGGAGGCCAAAAACACCCAAAAAATGGCCTCTTTGCCCCTATTTTGACACATAGGAAGCAGTCTTGGAAGATTGAAGATTTGAACGGGAAAATGAGCACCAAATTCCGAAATTCCACTTGGTTTGGAAATTACACAGGCCAAGCTTTCCAACAAGCACACTTGGGCACATTTTGGACTACTGCAGATGCCTCAAAACAACCTCCAAAGTGGCGCGACGCATATAAGGAAAAATGCCAAATTCACCTCCGTTTCACGAAATTTCGATTCGCAACATTCTCCAAGTGGGCCCGCTCATCTACACTTCACTTTTTTGGCACATAAGGCAAAGTTTAAAGAATTTTCACTCTAGATTGGCTTCTATCGAAGTGACAAAGGAAGGCAAATAGTCACCCAAGCCATTTGTCATGTTTGTAACGCTGCACCTGTAGCTAATGTTTGGCTTTCCATCGCCATTTTGTAATGATTTAAAAAACTCCCGAACCCTTGGTCGTTCTATCTCCTCATGGCACATTTTATATATTGTATGCAAACTATTTGCAAAGGGTTGGTTGATTGTAATTTCTGGGAGACTATGGGAAAGAAACTTTGTTTCTTCATTGTATATTTTGACAGAGGATTAATGAAAGGCAGCGGCTCTATTTCATGAGATTCATGTGGTTGTGAGTGTAGCAAATGCGTCTCTTATGTTTCATATGTATTTTGTTATGTTTCATAGTTCATTTCATATTCATTTCCAGTGAAATTTTATAAGTTAGATAAGGTAGAATTCATTTTTATTGCTCTGCTTGTGGGAAAATTTCATGTTCAATGTTCTTCTTCTGTTGAAAAGGATTCATGTTGCCCATGCCCTTTTCACCCTCCTAACCAATCTTTTCCATTCCGCATTACTTCAAATTTAATTCCTAGACTTTCCAACTGTCTTGCCTCACGAAGTAATCTGTGCCTTTGTATTAAATTCTCTGCTCGTTGTTGTTTGTTGGTCCCATACCATCCCAGAAACTCAGTCATTCATAAAAATTGCTTCTTGTATCCATTTTCACTTACTAGCCTAAGATCAATATTTCACAGTAAGTCATCTCAAACGATTTCATTTACTTATTCACTGAGTATGACCCGGAGAGAGCCCTCTCCTGTTCTGGTAGGGCTAGCTACCAGACTGAGAGTGGTTTTTGGTTACCCTAAATTTTTCCTTCTTTTAGCCTAAGGTGGATTTAGGTGCTAACATAGTGGTTACCATACTGGGGAACGAAATCAATCCCCTTACTTCGTGATAATTCTAAGCTTCTAGATGATAAGTTTAGGATTTGATAGGCTGAGTGAGTTGGTTGTGTCCTTTGATTTTTCTCAATAGCATGCTGGCTTCTAGAAGATATACCAGAGCTAATCCAGATCCAGATCCTCCGCACATCTACGAAAATCCCAATTTGATTTCAAGAATTCATTGTCAAGAGAGCTCTATATCTCCCGTGTTCAAATCCCATTCATGCCCCGACATTTTTGAGTATCTTGAAGAGCTAGAGTTTGATGAGCAGTTTGAACTATCGTTGTTCGAAACCAAATCCGAAAGGGTGGTTGACTCTACTGTCCATAATCCACAGTTTCTTGTAGACTTGGAGATGGAAAGGGCTAACCGGTCGATTGATAACTACATTATAACTCAGCTTCAAACTCCAATTGCTAGTCCCTTGCAAATTGTGCACACTCCTCCAACACCTCCGAGGCCAAATCCACTAAGAGTGATGGCTGCCCGTTTTGCACCCCTGGTTCTGCCTCAAGTCTTAGATGATATGCCCGCAGATTATCAAAGCAAAATCCCATTTTTTTATGGCACTCCTAACGGCATTACTGCTCAGCAACATGTGGACAGAATGGCAGACTTCTATGAACTTCATGAGATCGATGCGGAGAATGTGGCAATGAGACTCTTTGTACAGACATTTGCAGGTGAAGTGAGGAAATGGTTCAGAGGTTTGCTGGCGGCACGTATCGCTACCTTGGCCAACCTACAAAGACAATTTTTAAACCGTTGGGAAGTGAAAAAGAATCCTCTTCAAATTCTGGCCGAATATGAGCAAATCAAAAGAAATGCTAGTGAGTTGGTCCAAGACTATTGCATTAGATTCAATTCAGTTTATAACGAAATTCCAGATCATCTAAGGCCACCTGTGGGACTAGCCATGGTGAAGTTTCCGGATGGTTTTGATGTTAACATGGCTTATCAATTAAGAGAAAGAGAACCAGCCATAATGGAAGACATGCAGAAGATAGCGGTTAGCGTTGAAGCAAATCTGCTGACCAAGAGGGCTAGAGCAAAAGCAAAGAAGAAGGTCACCGTAAAAGAAGAATCTTCCTTGGTATATTAGCTACTTCAAAAGCTAGATCAGATTCTTAAAAGGGTGAAACTTGACAAACCAGAGCCACAAGTTAGAAATCCTAACTTTCGTGGTCAGCAACAACCACAATATAGAATAAGATAGAGAGATCAGTGAGCCCAAGAGCAGACAACACAGCAGCCAGTAAAGCCACCTTTGTAGCAAAATTTTGTGCATGGACCAGAATCAAATGAGGACGGGAATATAATAGGTGAAGAAAACCACCTCTTTACTCCTGATGAGTTGCCTATTTATCTCACTGAGGATGAGGAGTATGCAGAAAGTTCAGCTGTACGCAAATATGTAGATTTAATTCTAGCAAATGACACCATCTTGGAGGAAGAATTAGATGAATACTAAAGAGGCTATATGAATGCTCTTTCCACCCAATAACAACGATATTCACTTAGAAACAAAGATGTGTCAGTCAAACCAATTCAGAAAACGAAGGAGGTTGAGGCATCAAAGAATGATTCATCAGTTGCACAAAGGAAAGGAAAGGAGGCGGTTGATCCGGATAGCAGCAAATCGCCATCAGCAGAACAATCACATTAGCAAGTTGCATCGAAAGAAAAGGAAAGGAAAGAAATCCCAGTCAAAGAGGTAGAAAAGATTCCCGCTTTCAATTTAGAGAATGAGATTTCTAAATTAAAGGTATCCATCCCCTTGACTGAAATAATGAGGAACAGTAGTTATAGAGGAAAAGTATCTAAAATGCTAAATTTGGACCCAATGTCCGACATGGTGAATGTCGAAGATGATCAACCTAAAATGATTTTTGGGCCAGCATCGAATGGTGAGTCTCCTGATAGTGAGGTGCCACCACTTTATATTAGTCTAAGATTGCATGATTTTGTGTTACCTAATTCCATGTTCGATTCCGGAGCTTCTCACAATCTCATGCCCAAGGCTATCATGGATAAGCTTGGTCTGGACATCACCCGACAATACCATGATCTCTATTCATTTGATTCCAGCAGAGTAAGATGTATATGACTCATCGAAGACTTGGTTGTGAGTCTGGATCGGCTCCCAATGAAGAATGTTTTGATGGATGTTGTTGTAGCAGATATTCCTCCCAGGTTTGGCATGCTTCTTTCCAGGTCTTAGGTAGCGAAATTGAAAGGGACACTACAACTAGATTTCTCCTATGTAACTATTTAGATGTTTGGCCAAATGAGGAAATTGTATCGGGAACAAAAAATGAAATACGTGATCACAAGCAAGGAGAAACCAATAAATCATCCAATTAATTATGTACATACAGATTTAGAGTCTTTTGTTTTGTATTCAGATAGTTTCAATGATATAAATAGTCAGTTAGTAGAAGCAGATGATATTCCAGAAATAATAGAAAATTTCCGAGGAGTTTTAAAGAAAAAAGAACAAGAACAACAGAACACCGTTGGGCAATCAGCTGAAAGTAATGGACAGCAAGCAGACAAGGCACAAGAAATAGATTTTCAACACTTGCAAGAGGAGGAAGAAGGTTTTTGGACCATGGATTTCAATGGAGTAGTGGGAAATGATGGCGCTGGAATTGGAATTTGGGTACGTAGTCCTTTATCCGCCCCGAACAAAGTCCCTAGTGATGTGCGGGTATGCTCTTACAAGTTGGATTTTGATTGTTCAGACAATGAAGCTGAGTATGAAGCCCTAATTGCTGGCCTAAAGATTATAAGAAAGCTTAATGCTAAAAGGATTTCAGTATATGACGACTCCGAATTGGTTATCAAGTAGGTCAGAGGCGAATATCAAGCAAAGCATCCTAGGATGCGGGCTTACCGTAATGCAGTTCTAGACATCCTAAAATTATTTTTAGAATACACCTTGACATGTGTGCCTCGTATACAAAATAGTATTGTTGATGCTCTTGCTAAGGCAGCAAGTAGTTTGAAGATCCCAATGAACTCCAGCAATAAATTCGAAATCCATGTCAAGCATCGTCCAACTGTTCCAGACAATCAGATATATTGGCAAGTTTTCCAAGATGATGAAGAGATTGATGATTTTCTGCAAAACAAAGGCAAGTTCAAAGAGACCTCAATTGATGTAGAAAATGATGATGGTAAAGGTAATGGTACAGATGAGGTGCAGATCAATGAAATGAACGTGTTGCATCTGAAGAATAACGTTATTCCTAAAGGCTTGATACCTTTAGAAGAACTCTTTGATCAAGATGATGTAGCCCACAAGCCAACATTGCAGCCAATAGAGAAGGGTGTGGAAGAGGTCAATATCGGAACAGCTGCTAATCCTAAATTAGTAAAATTGTCCAAAGCAAGGCCACCAAAGATCAAGGACAAATATATCAGTTTGTTGTCTTCATTTGCAGATGTGTTTGCTTGGGATTATTCTGACTTAAAGGCATATGATACCAATATAATTCAGCACACTATACCCATCAAGCTCAATCAAAAACCATTTAGACAGAAGTTGAGGAGGCTAAATCCAAAGTTGCTGCCATCTATTGAAAAGGAGATAAACAGGTTGTACAAATCAGGGATCATTGTGCCAATCAGATTTTCGGATTGGATCTCTAACTTTGTGCCCGTACGAAAGAAGATAGGTGAGATTCACTTATGCATTGATTTTAAAAATCTCAGTAAAGTTTCATTGAAAGACAACTATCCACTGCCCAAAATGGACCATATGCTTCAGCGAGTAGTGGGAGCATCTCGTATGTCACTGCTTGATGGTTATTCCGGATATAACCAAGTTTTTGTCCATGAAGATGACCGAGACAAGACAACATTCACCACTCCATGGGGAACCTTTCATTACGCTAAAATACCTTTCGGTTTGAAGAATGTGAGTGCCACATTTCAGTGGGCAATGGACTTGGCTTTTGCAAATGAGAAGGATGTCTTTTTGGTGGTGTACCTGGATGATTTGACGGTGTTTTCCAAATTTGATGAAGAGCACATGTACCATTTAAAAACTGTCTTCCAAAAGTGTAGAAAATATGGCTTGTCGTTGAATTCGAAGAAGAGCTTGTTCACCATGGAGGAAGGCAAACTACTCGGGCACATTATCTCAAAAGATGGCATTCGTATTGACCCAGCACGTGTGCAATCAATTCAGCAAATCGAACTACCCTGGAATAAGAAATAGATACAATCGTTCAATGGTAAGATGAATTTTCTACGTCGCTTTGTACCTAATCTTACTGAGCACTTAAGAGAGATGACAAACATGCTTAAGAAGGATAGCCAAGTGAAATGGATGGAGGAGGCTGTAAAATCTTTCAATTTGGTCAAATTGGCTCTTTCTTCAGCTCCAATTCTAGTCAGCCCGGACTACACTCAGGATTTCATATTGTTTTCATTTGCTTCGGAGCACACTATGGCAGCTGTATTATTGCAAAAAAGAGATGATCATGAAAGACCCATTGCATTCTTCAGCAGAGCTATAAGAGATGCAGCCTTAAAAGACAATATCATTGAGAAGCAAGCCCAGGCACTTGTGAAGGCATTGAAAGATTTCCAGGTATATATTCTACATTCTCATATTTTGGCCTATGTTCCTAACGCTACTGTCAAAGATGTTTTAGTACAGACTGATCCGGAAGGGAGACGAGGCAAGTGGATTGCAGCCTTGCTGGAATATGATGTGGAAATAAAGCCCACAAAGCTAGTTAAAGGACAGGGATTGGCAAAGTTAATGGCCAAATCAAACTTGCACGCCTTGGACATAAATCTAATCGCTGCTATGTCTGATGAGAATGAGGAAGGATCATCAATTCAGGTATCTGAAATGTTTGCTCTTGCTCCATGGTATTCAGATATCATATATGTGCTTAAAAATTTGTCACCACCGCCCGGCATGACTAGAAACAAAGCGAGAACACTCAAGTTGAAAGTTGCCAAGTTTTGCATTCTTAATTCTGCACTATATTGGAAAGATCCTGGTGGCATTTTGTTAAATTTTTTGGTGGAAAAGGAAGCAAAGAAGGTCATGGAGGACTGCCACCAAGGAGACTGTGGTGGTCACCTTTTTTGGAAATCAACAGCAAATAAAATTTTGAGAGCAGGGTACTATTGGTCGACATTGTTTGCTGATGTATATAAGATGGTCAAGCGCTGTCATAAGTGTCAGATTTTCAAAGGAAAGCAAAAGTTGCAGCCTTTACCACTTAAGCCTATAGAGGTGAGTGCCCCTTTCTAGCAATGGGGATTGGATTTCATTGGTGAAATTCATCCCGCTTCTTCCGGTCAGCATAGATGGATCCTCACAGTGACAGATTATTTCACGAAATGGATCGAGGCAATTCCCACCAGACAAGCTACTGATGCAGTAATCATTTAATTCCTTGAAAATAACATCTTGTCTCGCTTAGGTTGCCTGAATAAGTTAATCACTGATAACGCAACAACTTTCAAATCAAAAAGGATGGTATAGTTTTGTCATAAATATCACATCATTTTGGGTCACTCAACTGCCTATCATCCGCAAGGTAATGGATTGGCAGAGTCTTCGAACAAATCATTGGTCAACATCATCAAGACGCTACTGGAAATAAACAAGAAGAGCTGGCATAAGAGGTTGGTCAATGCACTTTGCGCAGATCGGGTCAGTCAGAATAAATCCATTAATACGTCATTGTTTGAGATTGTTTATGGAGTTGATACAATATTTCCTACCTCTCTCATTGCCCCGGTGGTCAAACTTCTTCAGGAGGCTGGCAGTGAAGAAGATCCCATGAAGAGAAGGTTGAATCAAATGGTCCGCTTGCAGCAGACCAGAGAAGAAGTTTTCAAGAACACATCCAAATTGCAGGAGAAGATCAAGAAAATTTATGACAGAAAGACAAAGGTGGACAAATTTCAGTTGGATGACGTGGTGCTGAAATGGGAAGTAAGGAATGAGGAAAAAGGGAAGCACGGGAAGTTTGAGAACCTTTGGGAAGGTCCTTTCAGGGTTGCAGCATATAGGGGTCAGAATGCCTTTCTTCTGAAGGAAATGAACGGGGAAGATTGTCTAGGAGGGCCGATCAATGGTCGGCTACTCAGGCAGTACCATTTCTGAGTTATTAACGTTGCTTCTACTGTCATTGTAAATACCATTTTTATTTCAGTTTGGTTAGAGTTTGTCTAGTTAGTCTTCAAGTCCTTTCAGTGTCAAGCTTGAGTCATTTTTTTGGTCATTTCAGTTTAACAAATGAGTCAGAGTCCTGCGTTGTTTGTCGAAATAATGACTCCATAGCCCAATGGACAAAGGCACTATCTAGCTCTCCCAGAGATCTGTTGTTCTTGGCACCTCCAAGGAGCTACCATCCCCTATTGGAGGCAATGTTAGAGTCGGTCTTGTCAGTCCTCCGTCAGAGATCAAAACTCTTTATGCATTTCATTTTTAGGAGTCCCGCTCCATTCACTCAGCTACATTCAGCTAGGGGCATGCCATAATCTGATGGAAAAATGTCATGCTAATCACTTCCCTGCATGTCTGGCTCCTGCTGGCTTAGGTCTTTTGTCAATGATCACTAAAGTCCATGACAGTCAAGGTCTAGTCCTTTAAAGGACAAAAGTCATTTTCGATAGTTAGGTCTATGGATTCATCAATTTGGTCTTCAATCATGTCCAGTAAAGCCATACAGGCCAGAGTGAGGCCCTTACAAAGTTATGATTCAGAGAGTTTCATTGTCATGTTGATAGACTTCGACTCTTCTTCAAAACTCTGTTTTGAAGAAAAGTCAAATAGTGTCATTGGTGATAAAATTTTCAAAAAAGTCGTCATTTGATTTCTTCAAATGTAGTTATGGTTTCCATGGCCAAATGTCCTGTCCTGCAATCCCTGCAAAGGGTGCCGAAAATTTCATCATTTGAGCTAAAATTTCAAAGGGAAAAGTGAAAATCAGTGTTGCTTTAAGTCAGTGAAAGAGTGTCAAAACACAACATTAGAAAAATGGGTTTTTGGAGAAGGAAAAATTCAACCCATGACTTCAAATTCTTTATATACAAGTTTCCACCAAAATCAAAGTCATTGTGCAAATCAAGTGCATAGGGAAACATTGCAAAGTGTTTGAGAGTGCATCGTGCGCGTTTGGAGCAAAGTAGGAGGCAGTTTTCAAGGCGTGGTGCATACACAAAGGGGTGTGGCGCACACAGAGGGCGCGGCACACACAGAGCCACCCCTTAGTGCATTTTTTCAACGGGCGCAGCGCACACCCAGGGCACGACGCACTGGGTTTGGCGCGCAGCACACACCCACAAAGGGCCGACATCGTGCCAAATCACCTTAAATTGCTTGTGATACCCATAAAATTGACAGGTAAGCTCTATATCATGGCTTTCTCATCAAATTTTATGGATGATATGGTGGTTCTTGGCTATGTTTAATTTCCATAAAACTCATAAAACCAACCACTCAAAAAACATCAAAACTATGGTGGCTAGGGTTGCAAAATTGTGGTGTTAAGTGCCAAGGTTCCATTTTCACTCCTCATTTTTCCCTTGCTTTCCATTCTTCCCTAATTTCCTTTCTCATTTTTCCTATTATCCCTACCCTAAAACACTACCAAACCCTATTCCCTATCCCCTCCTCTTATTTGTCAACATAACACCCCAAAACCCTACCTTATCAAGACCCCAAACCCTACCTTATCAAATCCCCTAACCCCCCTACATATCCCTAAACAAAACTTCTCCCCATAACCCCTATTCCTGTCACATTACTCCCCTCCTAATACTCCCTTTTGTTTCATTGATCCCCTTGGTGGCAGATATCACAAAAGCACCCAACTTCACACCATCATCAAAGGGCAGCCTAGGTACAGTACACACAGTAGTCATGGCATCAGAGCATTCATCAGAGTATGAGATGGAGACACAAAGTGACTCATCCTCGGAAGAACAGGCTCCCAGGAGACATCACAAGAGTGGAAAACATGTTAGGGATGAGCCAACTACCCTCACTGAATTACAAGCATGCCCTCTTGCCATGTCATGTTTCCAGCATCTATCATGTTTTGAATTTTGTCAAAGGGTGGCTAATGTTAGAGTTCAACATGAGTTGGCCTATCTTTTTGTGCTTCACCTACATGGAGGTTAGTCTATCTTGGCTGGGGTCACCTTCACATTGACACCCGAAACTATCTCAGTGGAAACAAGCATACCAAATGTTGGAGAACAATGGCATAAGAAAAAGAAGGTGGATAGGCAACACTATGAGGCTTACATTAAGGCCGGATTCTTGAGGCAGCTCACAAGAGTCTTTCCATTCAGATATTTGAAAGATGAGTATGCTCCACTCATGAAATTGATCATGAAATACTTCAGCTGTGAGGGGAGGTTCTCTCGACTATATGCCTATCACATAAGGTTGCTCATGCACTTTACCAGGGTGAGGATGATGAACCTCCCATTTTTCATTTGCAGGAACATAGAGAGGATGAACACCTTCATGCAGCATAAGACCCCTCAGCAGTAGCTTAATAGTGTTTATCACTTTGCTCTTATCCGGATTTTGGTGGATCACCAGTTGGGATTGCAGGGCATTGCTTGGGAGGACTTCATCTCCTGTGACCTCTTTAGCACTTCATAGGTACTATCAGAGGTAGAGCATGAGATAGGTGGTCCTTCTCATCAGTACGAGCACCATGAGAACATGACTATGCTAGTATTCGTGACATATTAGAGAGGCAGTAAGCACTTGTTTGCAGCAGCAAAGTGAGTGTTATCTCCACCCGGGGTGGAAGGGGCCTCGCTTCAGGCATCGACTACACAGGTACAGGACAAGGGCAAGAGGCCCATGCATGATGAGGGGCCATCAGGTGAATAGGAGGCTGACTTCATCCTCATTTAGGATGATGATGCAGATGTGGAGAGTGCCTGACTTAGGATGACCATTTAGGAGTAGAACACGAAGATCCAAGACTTGTCACTCAATTTGGAGAGGGCCAAATGGATCATCAGGTATTTGGAGTAGAGGAACAAGCAGCTTGAGGACCAGCATGAGATCATGGAGCTGCAAAACATTCGTGAGAATCGACAAGCTGCCCAACAAAGGAGGATTGAGCTCACTACCTTGGAGCAAGAGATCAACAATGACCATGAGTCTTCGCTCGAGTGGATCAACATCCACCTTGAGAGAGTACTGGAGAAGGCCAACAGAGACAAAACCATATTGAGGAGGATGGTTTATCATTACAGGGCACAGAACATTAGTGCAAAGGCTCGGATAAGGAGCTTGAAGGCAAAATTGAGCAGAGCAACCAAGAGACAAAAGAGGCAAAAAGAGCAAGATCGGCTTCGAATCTTGGCTAAAGCCTCTGTGGCCCAGCATAGTGCCTCTTAGAGAGCCTCCAGCCCAAGTTTCAAGAAATTTGGGGCAATTTTGTTCACATGGAAATTTTTTGGTCACAACACAGGTTTTTTCGCGCTTAGGATTGGGAGCTCCAAATGAAAAATGGCTTGCATTTTTGAATTCAGCATGCAAAATCACGACTACTGGTGCTTGAACAAGAAATTTGGGCATGATTTGAGTCTCGAGGAGGCCAAAAGCACCCAAAAAATGGCCTCTCTGCCCCTATTTTGACACACAGGAAGCAGTCTTCGGATGAGCACCAAATTCAGAAATTCCACTTGGGTTGGAAAGTAGACAGGCCAGACTTTCCAACAAGCACACTTGGGCACATTTTGGACTCCTACAGGTGCCTCAAAACAACCTCCAAAGTGGTGCGACTCTTATAGGGAAAAAGGCCAAATTCACTTCCGTTTCGTGAAATTTTGATTGGCGACTTTCTCCAACTGGGCCCGCTCATCTACGCTTCATGGCACATTCTATATATTGTATGCAAACTATTTGTAAAGGGTTGTTTGATTGTAATTTCTGGGAGACTGTGGGAAAGAAACTTTGTTTCTTCATTGTATATTTTGACAGAGGATTAATGAAAGGAAGTGGCTCTGTTTCATGAGATTCATGTGGTTGTGAGTGTAGCAAATGTGTCTCTTATGTTTCATATGTATTTAGTTATGTTTCATAGTTCATTTCATATTCATTTCCAGTCAAATTTTCGAAGTTCGATAAGGTAGAATTCATTTTTATTGCTCTGCCTGTGGGAAAATTTCATGTTCAGTGTTCTTCTGTTGAAAAGGATTCATGTTGCCCATGCTCTTTTCACCCTCCTAACCAATCTTTTCCATTCCGCATGACTTCAAATTTAATTGCTAGACTTTCCGCCTGTCTTGCCTCACAAAGTAATCTGTGCCTTTGTATTAAATTCTCTGCTTGTTGCTGTCCGTTGGTCCCATACCTTCCGAGAAACTCAGTCATTCATAAAAAATTGCTTCTTGTATCCATTTTCACTTACTAGCCTAAGATCAATATTTCAAAGTAAGTCATCTCAAACCATTTCGTTTACTTATTCACTAAGTGTGACCCGAAGAGATCCCTCTCCTGTTCTGGTAGGGCTAGGTACTAGACTGAGCGTGGTTTGTGGTTACCCTGAATTTTTCCTTCTTTCAGCCTAAGGCGGATTTAGGTGCTAACACATCTGTCTCTTAGCAGTACCGCATCAATGTCTTCCCAGAGAGTGGGATCGCAGGACACAGATGAAAATGAAGCTAGAGCAGCAATTGAGCAAGTGTTCTCTAGTCTACCAATCTATGAAGATACAAAGTAAAATCTAGAGAGGGACATTAGGCTAAAGTGGTAAGAGGTCAATGAAACATTTGTAGGAACTTTTAAGGAAGGCCTCAAAGACTGTTAGGTGTAAGTGAACATTCACAAGTCCAGCTTGTACCGGATTGCATGCAGATACCCCACGTTCCCATGCGCAGACATGATACACTAGATCGTCTCTCACACTGATCCCAAGATGATGATCTTGAGCAGGGTCAGTGGGATGAAGATTGCAACCTTCTGGGCACGATATTATGATGATATTTATCAAATGTGACTGTCATGAAAACTGCATTTAGCTTGCCTAACAGTAGTGTTGATTCAAGAGACATTCTGAAGAAATGGGTAAAGGAGCCGACTCAATTCAAGTTGAAACCCAACCAGATCTACAAGACAAAGGTACTGAGGAAGGCATACCAATACTTGGTCATATTTTCTTGTCAACCGTATGGCCAAGAAAACACGGAAACCTTCCCACAAAGTTGGGTGATCGCATTGGACCAAGTGGCTAGAGAAGGAAAACCATGTAACTGGTCTGACATATTGGCTCACCAGCTGAAGGAACAAGTAACGAAGCCTCAACAATCACCTGGGGGTATGAATTTAGAGATTTAGATGTCTGCCTACATCTTAGATGTATTTTGTGCCCAACAGAAGTTCTTGGGTTTGGAGTGGGCATGGTCATTGGCAGAGACTACTGTGAACACATATTTCAAGTTGTTGTTTGAATGCAGCGTTAGAGGAGTAATCATGTGGTTGTCTGATCATTTTGTCACCCCTTTGCACAAGATGCTATTTGAACAGGATCCACCCTACATGTCAAAGGAAGCAATGGAGGCATTGTTGGGTATTTTTGATTGGTATGCCTCACTTTCTGGTACTTTCGTTCGAGTGTTCAGTGCGGAGAAGCCTACTCATGTTCTATCGAAATTTTCCTTGGATGTACTTGTCATGCAAGAAGTAGCATATCACATCTCTATAGGATTGACAGCTAGACTACATTGGGAGAAGAAGGCACCTTGGCCCGCTCTTCCGTTGGGGATTGGGTTATACGAGATCCGAAGTATCAAGAAAGTGGATGTCAAAGCAGAACAGATGAGGAAGTACCCACTCAACCTTCGAAGCTACAATTCATATGACCCACATTGCATTGCGAAAGATCATTGTATGAGAGTTCAGTTCAACTGGATCCACAGGGCATTTCATCGGGCCAAGGAGGGCCCATGGAGATATTGCTACAGTTTCTCTAGACCCAATAAACAGGTTGGCTTCGTTGTGGAGTGGTTAGTGAAGCAACATGAAGTAGCATCATGGATAGCACTGGTAGCAGTAGTGGTAGCAGAGGTAAGCATACCAGTGTGTGACAAAGGTAAGAGGAAGATTGTTGATCACAGGGAGGAGGAGAAAAGTTGCAAGTTTTGAGAAGATCCACTTGTAGAGAAAGCAGCTATGGCTATAGAGGTAAAGAGGCACTAGTGCAACAAGTGAATCATGTGAAGGCAGAGGGATAAGAAGAAAATGGAAGAAGTAGAGAACAAGTTGCATGAGCTGAGGGAGAAACTTCGAAAGAAACAAGAGTTGTACAAATAGGAGAGGGAAGCGCAGCAGCAATAGATATAGTAGGGGGTGAAACATGTGCAAATAGATGAAGCATTTTCCGTACAAGTAGTTGATTTATAAGAACAACTTGCATCGGGAAAATAGGGTGAGCCATCACAGGGGAAAGACTTTGCTCATGAGATAGAACAAGCACTTCAATAATTGGATGCATGTAGACATGGAGCAATAAGAGTTGGAATAGGACACTGACCTCATGCCTCATGAAAAAGAGGTCAACTCACTCGCTTCAATGTATCCAGTTGATGAGCAAGTCCTAAATGACTAAGGAGGCACTGAGATCCTTGGTGATTAGCCGGAAGAAGAGATGCACAACATCTCGTTCGACGAATCCCAACATAGAGTTATGCAGTCTCGCAGAGTGTCAACTTCGGAGGATCATATGTCTCCTGCGCAATTTGAGGAGTGAGTTATCGTGATTGATGTGCACAAATATCCAATTCCCTTGGCCAATGCAACCAGAGTGTATGTCAAATCCACTAGCTCAAGTGTTTGCTTCCTAATAAGTGAGAATAAGCGGATGGCAAAGGAACTACAAACGACCAAGCAAGGAGGAGACTTGGTGACAATTTCCACCTAAGCTAAACTGAAGGAGGTAACACTAGATGAAGCATTGTCCCTAGACATAGTTATCCGAATTATACTCCAAGTTTGGTACCATGCACAAGGCAGTCATCCATCTCAATGGATGGCAGAAACGATGTGCTAGAAGAGCATGTATCTTGATGAACTTGCATGCTGTTGTTTATGACATGAAAACATGGACAATGAAGTACAAGGGAGCCCCACTTCACTTGCCTAAGATGATGAGGGCCAATGCGGTCGAGCTGAAGGCATGTATCCAGAGTCAAATTCAGAATTATGAAGAGCTCCTGTAGTTCATCACTAGCATATAGGCTTCCCATGCATGAGTATTCAATAGTATGGATGTTGTGGTCCACACACATGTGATCCCATCACTTGGGACTCTCACCCACACGAAGACAAAGAAACAGGTTAGACTAGAGCTTGACTCATACTTCAACGAGTTTATGCACATTGCCACCAGCCCAGACTTTCCCATAAGTACAGACATCATGCATAATTATGTAGCTAGTTTGACCACATTGAAGAAAATGATGTGTATGCTTTCAAATGAGTTGGACAAAGGAGCTAGAGCAGTGTACCTGGATGTTGTTGAGACAAGAATCAAGCTTCAGATGGATGTCACCGCAGAGCACATGGACACCATCAAGGACTACTAATATTGGCATCAATATGTTATTGTTAATCAGCATGAGGATGTTGAGGAGTTGGACTTCCATGGTTGTCTAAGTTAGAGTGATGTCTAGCATGGCTTGCTCAAGCCATCTTGTTCACATGGGTACATGTGCATTGTAATTTTAAATCATGTTAAGTGTAAGTTAAGTGTCAATAGTTGGATGTAACAGTCATAGAGTAGGTGAAGAGTCATGAGGGTAGTTGAACTATCACAAAGGGGAATGTCAAGAGTCACCCTACCCTTTCCTATAAATAGTCCCTCATAACTCATTGTAGAGGCTTTTGGTCAACCAAGCTTCCAATAAGACTATCTTGGAGAGAGCTTGGATAGTATTGTAAAGCGCCTTGGCTTCTCCACTTCACGGAGCTAGTTTATCTCTTTGGACGAGTAGACGGATGTGGCTATAACATTCCACTATTGGGATTAGTGGGTGTACATGGATGTATTGTATGACTGGAACTTACACTTCTTTATATAATAAGAGCCAACACATTTCATGCATATGTTGCATTGTATTCCAGCTATCTTGGTTACTTTAAATGGCATATGTATTTTCATTCTTACGCATGCATGTATGGACTTTTCCGTATGAGTATGTATGAATCTTTTTGAAATGTTTTGATTGGTTTAACCATCACTTTGGATGCCAGCTGACTTGCTTTCCAACTTGTGATGTATCTTTGCTCGTGTGTTCCCTTCCTATCTAAGTAATATTACAAGTTTCCAAGGGGTGCACTCATCTCAACCCACCTGTGTTAGAACCCCTCTTGCACCTTCCTTAACTCACTACAACGGTCACACCCTTTCTACCAATAGAGTTATATTACTTGCCTCTATGCGAAAGCACGGTCAAGGCATTCCTATACGACCCACTACTGGGACTCCTACACCAAATGGTATGAGGTCTAATTGGGACTTCTTACCAGGGATATCCCCTGACATGTTGGTGGGTCCAGTACCGTCAACATTTCTAGCGCTAGAAGGAGGGCTAGATGACAAGCTATGTCCTCTCACCTAGTTTTGAACCTTTTCTTACCTGTCATGGATTCTTGCACTCTTCTCCCTTCACGATATTTCTTAAATCATGAAGATGTCACCATCACGGGGGAGTTTTTTGATCTCTTGTCCACTTACAAATACGATGGTGAAGATGAAGTGGCCTAGCCTAAGTACTTACATGATTTTCTTTCCATGCTTCATGAGGAAGATGGGTGTTTTGATGATTAGGCCAACTGCCTGCTTGAACACACACTTCATGAATCTCCATGTTGATGGTTGCTCATCCTACCAGCTGATAGCGTGCACTCACCTGATAAATTTTGTGATCTCATTGAAGACACTTTCTATCATTTTGATCCAGACTATCTTGACCAAAAAAGTTTACAACAACAAAAGGATCTGCATGAATTGGTTATCAATTTTTGGCAACACTTTTGTGACTTGCAGTTTAAAGCTCTGAGGAGCCAGATAAAATTTTCTTGTCTTTGGGACTGGTTCAAGTATTGCCTTAAGAAATTTTCTCGTCCCAAGAAGAATCTTGAGATTAAGTCTCGCTCAACATTCTTCAGTGAGGGAGCTACGTAATCTCATGTGGATGCGGTCACTGTCTCGACTGATTGTCTACCTTCCCCTCATTCAACAGATCCACCACTATCAAGTGATGTTGAGGATCATGCTCACACACTTGTTCATCTTTCACATCCTCCCAACATCAATTCACTCAATTTTGAACCCATAGATTTGGTTGTGAGTCCTTCGAGTTATCATATTCATTCTGTTCTATGACCTTCATCTTAACACTTGGGTGTTCCTTCGAATGATACTACCTTGTGTTCATCCATTCCAGACTCTTCACTTGTTGTGAATAAGGAACAAACCACTGACAGATTTGGTGTTGCACAACCAACATGCATTGTCATTCACAAAGAGTATGAGTGGGAGCTTGAGCATCAACACTCGGCAAAGGATGACTCCCTTTCATGTGAGCCCCCTCTATTCTTTCCTAACATCTTTAGTGAACCTTCCATTCACAATTTCGCATGTGTGTCTTCATCCACATATACCCATTTTTGATCACTTGCAAGACTTGCCGAATGTTGGTCCATCATTCGATAACGGAGAGGATAAGTTCTTCATTTAAAATCCACTTGATCTTTCATCTATATTTTCTAGATACAGAGAGGATGAGTTTGTTTGATTTTCATCTACGCCTCTATTTGATTCATCTGATCATGAGGATGCTGATGGAATCATTCTTTTTTATGATCATGGTGGTCGTGATCCATTTGTTTTCATATTTGATCACGATCATGACTCTATTATGGTTGATATTTCGAAGCCACCGGTCTATGAT
>APFE030586917.1:680134-701553 GCA_000404065.3 Pinus taeda
TGCAGACATCTATAAATGGATCCCTCATCTGAGAGATCTAGAGGCTGGAATTTTGTAATTTGTAAGGAAGTGATGATAGTTTGTCTTTGAGAAGGAGCATTATATTGTTGAGTGATCTTGCTTTTCATGAGGTGAAGAGGGCTTTGATGCTGGGAGGATGAAGCTGGATCAGACAGCTGGGTTGTATTTCTCCCTTCTATTTTAATAAAGTTCTTTGAGTTTTCCTCCATACAATTGTGTATTTGTGAATGTTGTTATTTGTGAATGCCATTGTATGTTCATTGTATTTCTGATTCTGCAATGTTTATTATACAATAGATCGAGATGCTTTGATGGTGTTTTGTTACTTTGCCTCTACAGGTATTCTTTAAGTGGGATAAGTAGGAGAGGAGGTTCAAGCTCTATCAAGGGGGAGGGAAATCAAGCAAGGAGTCAAGCAGAAGATCCAGGTTGGTTCCTTTGCTTCTCTCTTACCTATCATACATAGAGGAAATCCCAAATTGTTTTGATTGTTTGTTGGCTAGGATAGTTTCCAATCCTAGAGGGCTAGCAGATTGAAAGGACACTAGTTTTCCCATAAACAAAATGGTGACTCTGCTAAGGATCCAATAGATGTTTTGTTTGTCTTGTTGTTTTTTTTATAAACTATAGACGGAACTTGAAGTTAGCCAGATAGCCTTCGAACTGCTCTTGCTCTCCAATTGCAAAGTGGATGAATGCTGGTTCAGTCAATCTCTAGTTTAGTTTATGATTTGAGCATCTGACTTACAAGCATTCTAGGTGCCCTTTTGGTAGCTCAGTAACCTCCCAATATCATACCCCTGTACTTTACTCTTTATTGTCCATAATAGCTCAGCTTAACTCACTGAAATCAGCAACAAATTTGAGCCAAAACCCATCTCAGTTGCACTCCCTGGCCCATTGCACAGTCTGTCACTGGAAGCCAGTATGCATCGCACTTCCCGAGTGTAGCAGGTGCGATGCATCCCTGTTTCTGTGAAGCAAAAGTGTGATGACTAAGTGATCCTGTTTCTCCTCCTGAAATTTGGGGTTTTTTGTCTTTGTTTTCAGCTTTGTTTAGTGGTTTTTGCTGCTTATGAACAATATCTCATTGCTGAAGCCTGCTTGATTTACATAGTTGAGCCTCCATTGATTAGGATTAGTAAATGTTTTTATGTATTTGTCCATCATTTACAATCCTTTGTCAAAACGTTGCTTGAATCGATCTATCGTTTTGGTACAAAAGTGTCGTAACTATCGTTTTGTGTCAAAAAAGAGAAGTGTCATTGAGTCTTCCTTCTTTGGATAGTTGATTGAACTTTTTCCCATGTATTTGATTTGATTTGTTGATATTTGAAGTGTTGAAAGCATCTTCTATTTGAAATTGAAAAGTGTCATTTAAGTCTTCATTTCATTTTGAAAAGGAAATTGCCGAAATATCACTTTGAAGAAAATATTTCAGATCTATACTTAGTTTTCCTTTTTGGTATTTTTCAAATTAAGGGGAATCAAAAACAAATACATGCATCTGCATTTGCATTTAGATTGTGTGCGAAAAATGATTTAGGAAAAATGCATTTAGTGTGTGCTCTTTGCTCTTTGCTTGAAAGAATCGTAATCTTCATTCCTTAGTAGCTAGGATTTTCATTGCTAAAAATAAACAATGATTGTTTATCATGGTAGATTGCATTTTTAGGAATTTTACATCTACATCATGCAGTGAACCTTTGAAAGGAAAACTTCTAAACAAGATCAACTCTAAAATAAATTTCAATGAACTTAACAACGCTTTGGAACCTAAAATAACGCGTCTAGAGGTCTAGGCTAGAGACGTGTTCCGACGTCGTAAAATCTAGTAACTATCATTTTCATCGAAGGTTGGGTGATTCCTCCTCTTTGATATGACAAGTGCTAGCATGGAATTGTGCTCCATGTACCGTCAAGTATATATTGGGAGACCACAATAGGCTTATATCCTTTATCCATAGGGAGCCGTGTCTGCTGCCCTATCAATCGCAATGCACTAAACACAGCATTCGAGAAGATTGACTGCCGTACATAAGTCCTTGGTAATTTCTCTTTAATTTATCACCAAGGTGTATATTGCAGTTTTGCGATTGGTTTGGTAATCCCTATGTCTAGATTTCTAGAGTAGTCACTTTCATTCCTTTTCGACTCCTTAAAAGAAAAGGTCCATCTGAGCACTTGTCACTTTAGGCTCATTAAAAATTGAAGGGGACTAGAGTCATCTTTAGCTTTTTCTCAACTCTTAAAAATTGAAAAAGCAAATTTGTGCCAAAGCATCATTAAAATTTATTTAATTCAGAACAACATCATTTTCCCTTTAATTTTGAGTTGATCAAGTAATTTGCAATCGTGGAAGAAAGTCAATCAAAACCCTATCATTTGCGGAGACTAGCGAGTCACCCATCTTTGACTCCGGAAACGAAGCCATTTCGATCAAAACGGTCTCATTTAACTGAGTCCAATTCACCTGATTTATCTGAAACTTGTGTTTCACCATCGTCAGAGACTACAACTACTCTGATCATTTTTGGTACAACTGCCTTTACAGAACAAGTTCCGTAGTTACAAGAGGACATTAGAACTGATCCTAGTGTAATGGTAGACACTTCTATACCTGAAACAACTACATCTAGAGTTGATCTAGAGACTGAAGTACACTTACCTGAACATCGAGAAGTTGAGTTCCATAATTGAGAAGGTGTCACCGCTCCTGTGTCTGTTACTGCAGAAGTTATACCTTCTTCGGCTCAAGAAATATTTTACAGACCTGACAGTCTACCTCTTCCACCTAGACTAATTGCTATAGAGGAGATAGTAGAGGATCTTCCATCTAGTACCCCATTACATTTTGGAACTGGGATCCATTTATATCCTTATACCACTAAAGTTAGTTCTTTAAATCATCCTTCATCGCAAGTTCATGTCGAATCGATAGGAAATATTTTGGATAGAATAAATATGTCTGAACAACCATCAACATCTATGATTGTGTCACCAGATACAGCTACAACAAAACTTCCTGCTGCCATTCCTACAATGTTTTCTGGTATGCCATCTATCCCAACTAGTTCTCAATCACTAGCTGGAGTCCACTAAGGGACTATTTCGATGACATGGTTTGTTCCTATCTGTTCATCAGGAATTCCCTCTGGTACCTCTTCTGTTAAAACTCAGCAAATTGATCCTACATGCCAGTATCAATTTGGGAAAACTAGTCTTCAAAGACTGATATATCCTTTGAACACTGGATTGATTGCCACCATATGGAGGGAAATATGCTTTTTCATTGTTCCCTCCTAGAGAACAACCATATGAGAGTTCACAGAAAAATTCAGGTCAAACTAGAATTACATCCAGTGGTTGGGTACCAATACTGCCTCAACAACCAAGGGTTGTATATTCAATGCAACTGGTCCAACCTGTGTCAAATATTCCCACTACACCTGCTATTGTGACTGTATCACAAGTACAAGCATTGCATGTTGTATGTCAACCTCAAATCTCTCAGGTTGCAATATAACAGCCTCTTGTCTCTATGGCTCAATCACAACCTCAGGTTAGTGCTTCCTTACCTGGAATGACTCAGGCTCAAATGGGTACTATCACTCTGCATCTTGGTCAATCATCCAGTATTGGGAAACAACAAATGGTCCAACAACCATGGATGGTACAATATCAACAACCGCAATTCCTGCAAACTTACCGAGGACCTGAGCAAGAAGGCTTTGTAGGTAATGGAAAACCGCATTTTCAAAACGGTTATCAACAACCATACTATAATGGTTATGTCCAACAACCTTATCAAATTTACCAGCATCAGATACATTATGTTGGTATGCAAAGACCTACTGCTTAGGCGATCCCATCTTATCCTGGGTATGCTTCACCAAACCTGAATCAACAATTGCCTTTCGTAGCAACTCTAGAATTACCAAATCTGAACCGGTTGACGAATGATCCAATTGCATATGCCCATTGGTGGCCAACGATTCCTCATAAACTTCCCTCTAATATTCCTAAATTCAGTGGAAATCCAAGTGAAGATCCATCGAATCACGTAATTACTTTTCATTTGTGGTTCCCATCTAACACCCTAAATGATGATTCGATTAGACTTCACCTTTTTCAGACAACGTTCACTGGTTTGGCAGTGAAATGTTATATTGAATTGCCTAGAGCTTCATTTGACAACTGCAGTGCCCTTGCCACTACTTTTGTAACCCACTTTCAGTTACCCATAAGGTACAAAACGGGGACAGAACTCCTTACCAACTTTAAGCATATAATAGCCACTCACATATCTAATCATATTCATGAGTGGCGACATCATTTTCAAATGGTTAAGACGTATGTTCTTGATCAACTTCTAGCTGAGTGGTTTATTAAGTCATTATTTCCTTCTATTACTGAGCATGTGGCGAAGGGAGGAGTTGTCACTGAAGAGCAAGTCATTGCTCATGCTCAATATTTAGATTTAATCTATACTCAGTTTGGCACACTCTACAACAAAATTCCTGATGCTCCTAGACCAGAATTTTCCATTCCTCCCCCTCCTAAATCAAATAGGGACTCTCACGTTGGTGACAACGTGATCGGTACCTCAAGTACATAGACTGCAAAGGCTCCATCTGGTAAAGCCCTTGCAGGTTCTAGCCAAAAAGAAAATGACAAACCTCTTTCCTCGGAGATTAATGCCGTGTCATTTGACAAGGGCAAGAATCCAAAGCATCCAGGGGGTAAGAAAAAAGGAAAAAATAATAAGAAGAAATAGGAAAATTCACCTCTTGAAAAATCTTCTGAGAACCCTGCTGGGAAAAAAAAACCTCATTATCCATGTTTAATATGTAACAATGAGCATTTCATGAAAGATTGTCCACATCGAGCTGAGGTTGCGAAATTTTTAAAGACTTCAACTACCTTAGTGGTTTTCACTGATACGTTTCCAAACCCAGAAACTAACCTGGTTGTTATCGATCATGCTTCCACATCTCAAGTGCTTATGTTATCCATCTCAAAATAGCAAAATGATGCTTTGATATCAACAAGGAATAAAGATTATGGGAATCCATATTCATCGAACAACAAGGCTACAAATCAACCCAGTAGTTCAACAACAACTTTGCCAGAGATTGTTCTGCCCATCATTCCTAAATTAACTATAAAGCTGCCAAAGGGAGTAGTACATAAATCAACATTTAATCCTCGTTCCCGAATAGTGCAGAATTATAATATAGTGGAGGATCTGGCTCAATCACCATCCGCTATGTCGACACTTGAAGTACTGCAGAATTGCCCCTCCCAAAAATAGGCTTTGTTATTAGTAATAGGTGGGATTGATCCAGCGGATTCCAATCTTGTGGCCTTTAACCGTAAAGGATATGAACCTTAGTTACCGTCCCAACTTGCTTTCCTTATACAGGTAAAAGCACTCAATAAAATTGTTCATCGAACAATCATTAATGAGGGGGCATCTACCTGTATTATGTCAATGAGTTGCTGGAAAACTTTAGGCTCACCACCCTTGTCATGATCATCAATGACGCTAAAAGCATTCGATGGAAGAACATACATGCCGTATGGGATTTTAAGTAACTTGCAAGTTGAACTGGGGGGCAAGACAGTAGAAATTGAAGTCAAGGTCATTGATGGAAACCTTTACTACAATATCTTACTCGGAAGGCCCTCGATTTATGCTATGGTTGTTGTTGTGTCTACATATTTCAGAAAGATTGCATTTCCCTTCCAAGGCAGAATTACAATCGTTGACCAACTAACCTTTTTCCCCAATAGTTCACAAGCTACTGGAAGAATTCCATTGATTCATGGAAGTTCTCAATCGCTTCAAAATGTCGGAGTAGGTCTCCTAAAAGATTCTTCCTTAATGGGTACTTTTTCCCTCCTTCCTCCAAGTAATCGAGCTGAAGTGGCCACAGTGGAATCCTATCATATGATATCTTCTACATCATCAAATATTAAGAAGAACTCTGACCATTTTGATAGTATGGATCATCGCGAGGTGTTGCCTCCAAGCCCTATAGAATCTTTGTAGCAATCAATTTTCTGGGCCGAGTCGGTGAACCCAAATCAACACTCAACAAGTGTTTGGATAGATAGGTCTCTAGAGTATGGTACCTCTTCCGATCCTTGGTCTCATATACATTCTACAGATGAAGGAATCATTGAGTCAATAATGATAGGAGAGACGTTGTGGAAATATTACCACCATCATTCCCACCTTCAAGATAACAAAGAATATTATTCAAACGACCTTAATCATCCTTTAGTATTTGATTTTCTATCAATACTGTAAATGCAGTGAATTCCGAGCGAAATCTATCCAATATTGAGGAAACTATCGTCATTAATATCTCGATCAAACCTAATGTAGTAGAGGATATTCATGTTGGCAAATCTTGTTTTCCTTCAGAACTGGAAATATACTACATTCTCTTTCGTGAATTCAGAGATGTCTTTGCATGGTCATATGAAGAAATGCCAGGCATTGACTCGAGAATTGTTGAACATGAAATCAAGATGTATCCATATGTCAATTCAGTACGACAACGGCTTCGACTGATTCACTCGAAGAAAGCCACTGCCATTAAGGCAGAACTTGAAAAGCTATGAGAAATGTTATCGCATGGTTCAAGCTCGTTAAAAAATAAACCTACCACTAAGCATATGTTGTCGCATGGTTCAAGCTCATTAAAAAATGAACCAGGCTATGAGCAATGTTATTGCATGGTTCAAGCTTGTTAAAAAATAAACCTACCACTGAGCATATGTTCCCTTGGAGTTCAAGCTTGTTAAAAAATGAACCCACCTTAATGAGCAATGTTATCGCATGGTTTAAACTCATTAAAAAATAAACCTACCACTGAGCATATGTTCCCCTAGAGTTCAAGCTCGTTAAAAAATGAACCCACCTTCGGTAAATAGCCTTTGTGATTGATATCAGCCTTTTTAGTCTTGGCTGTGTTCCTTCCATCACCTCCATTCATTTGGCTGATCATACGCTTCCACTTGATTGTTTACCTTTTTGAGGAATAGCTGTAACGAGTGGTCCTATTAGCCACCCTCTTCACTGATCTGATAATCACCCTATGAACGACCTCAGTTAAAGATTTATTAGTTAAAGGTATTACAAACTCATATGCTGGTGTGTGTTCTGTGTTATTAAAGCAACAGATCGATCAGATTGCCAATACATAGACAATTAAATGGAAAATATAGTAGAGAAATAAAGTAAGCAAATATAAGAACACAAAAATTTAATAAGGAGTTCACCCTATTCTCCAGGACTACATCTCCAGTCCAGCTTCAGTGGTGGCCTTATTTTTACTATGTCTTTGAGGAGAGAATTACAATGCAGGGACTCAAAGTGAGTTCTCCTAAAGCGGGTTTGCTTGGTAGGGTGGTTCTTGGATTCCCCAAACCACTTGAGTACACAGACTTCTTCTTCCTACTAGCTCGGTGACATTTTGGTCTATAGTGGAAAGAGCCCAATGTGGTGCTCAACCCAGACAGATCCTCTATGGGATGGCTTGAATCCCTCGAGCTCTCTAGTGCTCAACGCTGTCTTTGGTCAGCTCGGCCCTATGTCCTCTTTCTACTCTGCTTTACCGCCTTCTTCCCTGGTTTCTGTCTCTCTGTGTTCAGTCCTCCTCTTTGGGTATTCTGACTGATAGACTTCCTTGTGTATTCTGTCTCTCTATTCATGGCTTTTAGCCATTTGTCTCCAAGACCGTTCAGTTCCTCTTCCGCCTCTGTCGATTCACCTTCTGTAGTTGCACTTGGAGTTCCCTATTCAGCATCATCATCAATGCTCAGGGAGTGGCCACATGTCCTCCTCTAAACGTCACCAGCCTGCTTCGTCGATTCGTTTCTTCAGTTACGTCATGGATTAAGTCTTTCCTCCACCATGGTGGTCAAATGGACTCCAAATATTTCTAAAACATGGTGTATTCCCTTGTCGATTCTGCGTCCTCCATCAGGTGTGATCTCAGTCGTCCAATCTAGGTCCCCCAGATCCAATGCCATACACACGTTTCGCGCGGTTGACTTGCTCGACCTTTAGCGCACCATCAATAGTGGTTTTCTCTCACCTCTACTTGCCATGCATTGATTGATGAATGGAATCGCTCCGCTCTTGTCTGAAACCTCTTACCATTTGAGGGCACCCCGATCAAAACCACTAATTCCAGAGCGCAGGTCCCACCTTTGTACTTTCAGTGCTTTTTCCTTTCCACCCACAGTTCTCTAGCTTCCCATGCATCCGTGTGCTTGAGCTTCCTTCTTCACGGCCCTGTTTGCCCAGTGGTGCACGATTAGTAATCGCGCATCAAAATCAACCTTTGTTTCCTGATCTGGGGCTCCCAGGGGCTAATTTGACCTCCTGCAGAGTCTCATGGGCCTCTGTCAGCGCGCTTTGACCGAGGTCCTCATCAATCCACGCTGGCTGCCATTGCCACTGGTTCAGGGTGTTTTTGATCGCTGTTTTGGATTCTTTAGAGATTTGTTTTGACCTGATATAGTCATGGTTCTTTGATAGTCTTCGATGGATCCAATTTGCATCATGGCCTTCTCAGTGAAAATATTTTGGAGCACCAAAAGTTGGTTTTCTTTCAAGCATCGACTAAGTGAGGGTACTTCTGTCTCACTTGTCCAATCTCAATCCATTTTGCACTGCTCTGCTTTGAACATTTGAGTCCAATTCTGATGTACTCAACATCTCCCTTGCGCATTGTCCTTACCTTCCTGTCTAGCACTATATCTTCTTGCAATTCATTAAGGTATTTAGGTAGCAGGTCATTAATAGAAGGCAATTGACTTTGCTCCTTAGGATCGTCAATCATTGAAGGTTCAAACAATCTCAAGCAATCTACATTTACGACTAAGTAGATGTGCATGTAAGCTAGTAAATCAAGGTGAAAAGCATTTTCACCAATCTTTTCAAGTATTATAAAAGGTCCATACCTGATAGGCTTTAGCTTTTTACCTTCACCTTGCATCCTGTCCTTGCTGATATACAACCAGACCTGGTCTCCAACTTGAAAACTATGCTCCATCCAATGCTTGTCATGCCTTGCCTTGTATTTGGCTTGGCTCTTTTGTAGTTGTTCCTGTACTGCCTAGTGGATCTCTTGGATCTGTTCAATGAACCTAGTTGTCTTGTCCACATCACTGTGTCCATAAACTGTGGTATATTTACCAAAGACAAAATCTAAAGGAGACCTTGGTATGAAACCAAAACAGGTCTCAAAAGGAGATCTCTGTGTAGAAGAGTGTTTTTCTCTGTTGTAAAAATGTTGCACATAACATAATTGTTCATCCCAAAGCTTAGGATGTTTGCTACAATATCCTCTCAGCAACTGGATCACTGTCCTATTTACTACTTCTATTTGGCCATCTGTTTGTGGATGAAAAGTTGTGCTTTTCTTCAGTTGGGTGTCCATCAGCTCTCATAGACTTGACCAAAACTTCCCCACAAATTTGGTGTCTCAATCAAATACAATGGAAGTTGGTAATCGAAAATGAACCCATACATATTCAAAGAACAATTTTGCAGCCTATTCAGCTGTAATTTGTTTATTACAAAGTATCAAAATACACATTTTGCTGAACTTATCCACAACCACATACAGATAATCATGACCCTTCCTAGATTTAGGTAGTCCTCCAACAAAATCCATGGAAACACTTTCCCAAGGGTGAGAAGGAACTGATAATGGAGTGTACAAGCCTAGTTTTCTATTGTCGGGCTTGCTTTTAGCACACATAGTACACCCTTTTACATATTTAGAAACTGTCTCATTCATTTTTAGTTAATAACAAAATCTTTGTAGCTATGCAACTATTTTACTTACCCCAAAGTGACCTGATATCATAGAAGTGTGTGCCTCTCTAATTATCTTTACTCTCTCTCTTTGTGGAACGTAGAGTTTCCCACAATGAAACAAGAGTCGATCCTTCATATGATAATCCAATTCTTCTACTCTTTTGCCTTGACTCAAAGTTGCATATACATCCTTAAAGTCCATATCCTGGGCATATTGTTCTATGTAGCTTTCATGTGGCACAGAATTATGCTTAAGTATGGTAGATGCATTTATAATGGGTCTAGATAACATGTCTGCAACCTTGTTATGTATGCCCTTTTTATATCTGATGACTAAGTGAAACTGTTGTAGAAAACCCATCCATGTGTAATGTCTTGATTGTTGAAAATTAGTTTGGGAGTGTAGATATTGAAGTGGTTGATGATCAATATGTATTACTGTCTCTTTGCCCATTAAGTAATGTTTCCACTTTTTCACACTCTGAACTAATGCATACAATTCTTTATCATATGTAGGATAGTTAACTACTGTGGGAATAAAAGTCTCATAATGATAACATATGGGTTTACTGTGTTGTGTCAACACTGCTCCCATGGCATAGTCACTGGCATCAGTTTGGATCTCAAATGGTCTTTGTAGATCTAGTAGTGCTAGTACAGGTGTTGTACTAATATTTTTTTTCAAGGTGTCGAAGGCTTTCTGATGTTTGCCTCCCCACTGCAACACCTTGTTCAATCCTTTCAAAGCATGTAAGGGAGCTGTAATTGAGGACAAGTTAGAAATGAACTTGCTCCAATATTGTGCTGCTCCTAAGAAGCTTCTCACTTCTGTAGCAGACCTGGGTTTAGGCCAGTTTACAATGACTACCACTTTAGAGGGATCTATTTTCAATTCACCACCCCCTACTATATGACCCAAATAATTTAGAGATGTTTTGCCAAATTCACATTTTGAGAGTTTAACATAAAGTCTTTCTCTTTTCAAAACATCTAATGTCTTCTTAACATGCTTTAAGTGTTCTTCCCATGTTTTACTAAAAATCAGAATGTCATCCAGATATAAAATAATGAAATCACCAAGAAAAGGTCTGAGTACATCATTCATTAATCTCATGAAAGTAGTAGGGGCATTGGTCAAGCCAAAAGGCATCACCAGCCACTCATACAATCCCTGCTTCGTTTTGAAAGCAGTCTTCCATGCATCTTGCTCTGCAACTATGACCTGATGGTATCCACTATGCAAATCCAGCTTGGTGAAATAAACAACTTCCTTTAATTGATCTAAACGATCATCTATGCGAGGAAGGGGATAATGATTTTTTATTGTTATCTTATTCAGTGCTCGGTAGTCAATGCACATTCTCCACGAGCCATCTTTCTTTCTCACCAAAATGATTGGTGACCGACATGATGATGTGCTAGGCCTGATAAACCCCTTCTCGAGCAACTGCTGCACCTACTTCTTGATTTCAACATTCTCTAAAGTGGAAAACCTGTACATTCCAATGTTAGGCAATGGAACATCTTGCTACAAAATAATATCATGTGTTATTTCCTTTTTGGGTGGCAGACCTTTAGTTTCTTGAAATAGAACATCATACTCTCAAACAATCTTTTCTATATCAGCTTGTTGTTTAGCATTACAACCCTCAAATACATTGGTTTTATTAGGTTTCTTTTCATTTACAACCATTAGTAAGAATTTTTTGCATGAATTTATCATTCTTTTCATCTGTCCTAAGTTTATGAGAGTCTAATTATTCTTGATCTTATGAGCTCTTACAAAGTATTCGATACCATCTTTAACAAGTAGATACTTGTTCTCAACTCTATAGAAAATAGCCTTTCTATCATACAAGTAAGGACTTCCTAAAACAATTCCACATATATCCAAAGGAATTATGTCTAACTCAACCTCATCTACAAATGTTGACCCAAAAGAAAACTCGAGTTTGCACTGTCTAGTCAATTGTAGTTGTGCTTTATCATTCAACCAGCCCAATGGGTATGGTTTCTTGTGAGGTGTAGTTTCTAATCCCAGTTCCTTTACAATTGCTTTAGAAATCAAAATTACTCATGAGCTACTATCAAACAAAGTATCAATCTTTTGATTTTTGGAAATAACTCAAATATGGAAAAGCTCATGTCTTTTTCTCTCATGTTCTTCATCATTAACAGATTGAGCAGAATTACTACTATATGCTTTAGAATTCTTACCTTTTATACCTGTGGCTACAATGATTGTTTCATCTCTCGAGTCTGACCCCAAATCTTTCTGAATAGTTGCAGCAGTCTTCTTCTTCTTTCCCTTGGACTTCTTAGGTCTCAACTCTAGATGCAGAATCCAACAGTGCTTGTTATCATGCCCATCCTTTTTACAGTGAGTGCATGAAGCTTTACCTTTTTGTGCAGTGTTAGCCTTCCTTGCTTTCCACTTCTGCTTTCTTTTCTCCTTGCTTTTGCTTGCAGTGGGTTGGGATGGTCCCCCAACTTCTGGATTTCCATTCTTTCCTCTAGCTTTTAGATGAGTAGCTTGTACAGATACCTCATCTATACTAGTGGGATTAAACATGAGGATGGTATGCCTCATGTAGTTTTGTAGACCACCAATGTACTTCAAAAGAGTCTCTGGTGAGTCTAATGAGATCCCTAGAATCAATGCTCTCTTTCTAAATTCTTGAGTGTACCCTTGCACACTTTGCCCTTTCAACTACTGAAAAGTTTTCTAGCTCATCATGGCTTGTTGCATGTAGGCCAATGGATATAACTGCTTCTTTATTGCAGAAACAAAGTCGCTCCAGACAGAGATGGTTTTACCATGTCTTTTCATGTCAGCTTGGGTTCTACCTTGCCACCAAACCAAGGCAGTGCCTCCTAGGCATAGGCTTGCCAGCTGAATTTTGCTCTTGTCTGAGTCAATGTTCTATACCCTGCAATAGACATCAATTTGTCTAATCCAATTGTCCAAGTTTTCAGCATTTAGCTCTCCATCATATATAGGCAAGTCAAATTTAACATCTAGCTTGATCAAAGATGCTTTATTATTATTCACAAGGATATTAGGAGGTGTGAGAAAGCTTTCCTCTTTCCCTTTTCCTTTGGAGTGGTCATGGAAATGAGACTCATCTTCTTCTTTATCTTGTTTAGAACCTGATGAATCTTTAATCTTATGCTTTCTAAAGTCTCTGTACATTTCTTCTACCATAGAATTTATAGTTAGGAAACTTTCCATGAATTGAGGGTCTAGCCCCACAGAACCTTCCTCTGACATTGTCTTTTGAGGATAGACTCTCCCAATTTCAGGATTAGTTTCCACCAACTCTCCTCCTAATTTGAGCTTTGATCTAGTGAGCATTCAACAGCTAAACCAACATAAGCTTGTCCAACCTTACAACATTTTCTCTGATACCACTTGATCTGATAATCACCCTATGAGCGACCTTAGTTAAATATTTATTAGTCAATGCTATTACAGACTCATATGTTGGTGTGTGTTTTGTGTTATTGAAGCAATAGATCGATCAGATTGCCAATACACAGACAATTAAATGGAAAAGACAACAAAGAAATACAGTAAGAAAATACAAGAACAAAAAAATTTAATAAGGAGTTCACCCTATTCTCCAGGGCTACATCTCTGGTCCAGCTTCAATGGTGGCCATATTTTTATTGTGTCTTTGAGTAGAGAATTACAATGCAGGGACTCAATGTGAGTTCTCCTAAAGTGGGTTTGCTTGGCAGGGTAGTTCTTGGATTCCCCAAGCCACTTGAGTACACAGACTTCTTCTTCCTACCAACTCGGTGACCTTCTGGTCTATAGTGGAAAGAGCCCAATGTGGTGCTTAGCCTGGACAGATCATCTATGGGATGGCTTGAATCCCTCTAGCTCTCTGGTGCTCAACATTGTCTTTGGTCAACTCGGCCCTCTGTCCTCTTTCTGCTCTACTTTACCACCTTCTTCCCTGGTTTTTGTCTCTCTGTGTTCAATCCTCCTCTCTGGGTATTCTGACTGACTGACTTCCTTGTGTATTCTATCTCTCTGTTCATGGCTTTTAGCCATTCGTCTCTAAGACCATTCAGTTCCTCTTCTGCCTCTATCGATTCACCTTCTGCAGCTGTGCTTGGAGTTCCCTATTTGGCATCATCATCAATGCTCAGGGAGTGGCCACATGTCCTCCTCTAAATGACACCAGCCTGCTTCGCCGGTTCATTTCTTCAGTTACATCATGTATGAAGTCTTTCCTCCACTCTGGCGGTCAAATAGACTACAAATATTTCTAGAACACAGCATATTCCCTTGTCGATTCTAATTCCTCCATTGGGCATGATCTTAGCTGTCCGATCTGGGTCGCCCAGATCGAACGCCATGTGCATGTTTCATGTGGTTGACTTGCTCGACCTTTAGCACGTGATCAACGATGATTTTCTCTCACCACCGCTTGCCACGTGTCGATCGATGAATGGAATCACTCTACTCTCATCCGAAACCTCTTACCGTCCAAGGGCACCCCGATCAAAACCGCTGGTTTCTAGAGCGCGGGTCTCACCTTTGTACTTTCAATGCTTTTTCCTTTCCGCCTGCGATTCTCCGACTTCCCATGCGTTCGTGTGCTTGGACTTCCTCCTTCATGGCCCTGTTCACCCAGTGATGTGCGATTAGCGCTAGGCGCTAATCGCGCATCAAAATCCACCTCTGTTTCTCGATCCGGGCCTCCCAGGGGCTAATTTGACCTCCTGCGCAGTCTCCATGGGTCACGGTCAGTGTGCTTTGACCGAGGTCATCGTCGTTCCACGTTGGGTGCCATTGCCACTGGTTCAAGATGTTTTTTATCGTTGTTTTGGATTCTTTAGAGATTTGTTTTGACCTGATATAGTCATGGTTCTTTGACAGTCTTCTATGGATCCAATTCGGATCATTCACATCACCATGTTTTGAGAAGTTCCAAGCTTACCCGGAACCATTTGCTACCCTAAATGCCACTCGTTCCTCAAAAACGAGTCTCCTTTAAACTCTTTTCAGATTCGTTAAATATGAAAAGATTGTTGAGCAATTGGCCTTTCCAACTCATTAAAGTGATTAGAAGTGCCATCCCTCCTATAAATTTTAAATCTTTTTCGGACCTGAGGGATAATCTCATGAAAAAGTTCGAGCGCTTATCTTTTTTGACTCATTAAAGTGATCAGAAAACTCATCCCTTTCATATTATTTTATCCTTTTTCAGACTTAAGGGATTATGCTACGAAAAAGAACTACTGGAGTTTCCTTTTTGTCCCTTTTCAAACTCTCTAAACATGAAAAGGACCGAGTTATCCTTGTCATTAAACTTGTTAAAACAATAGCGACAAACTGGTCCACCTAGACAAGAACGAGTTTCACTGTCACTAGGCTCGCTAAAACATAGCGACAGGTTTGCTCAAAGGGAAAATTATAGAATAAGCATATGTTATCCTCCTCAAGCTTGACAAAAATAAATAGGTATTGGTCAGCAATGATTGGGGAAAATGGGAAGAAAACATGAAGAATTTTATTGGTAGCAGGTCACTCTTGAACATGACACTTTCACTCCATCACCATGATTGAGTCGGGTTGGGTTATTCTGTTCACCGGTCATATCAACATTGGTCCTCCATACCATCCATCTTTTGGGGTTAACGCTACCAATCCATCTCAGTGTCACTAATATTTTCAAGAGAAGTCATTAAGAGAATTCACCATCCAGTTAATGCCTCATCCACTGCAATACCTTCACCCTCTATTTTTGATGACTGCCATTCCTAAACCTTGTATCATCAGATCATTTCCATCTCCAGAAAATCATTTGCTTCGTTTCGTCTCGTAGATGTGGGATACATTAAGGCCCTCCTATGATGGGTCACTTCTTGTCGACATCAGCTCATTATCCAAGAAGTTCACTTAGAAACAACCCTTTCAGTACTTTGAAGTTTGCATGCCTCAATGGCAAGTTTCTCACTTTCTGCGACAGGTTTACATCAATGGCCTTCGACCGAAAGATTTTGCGTGGTGTTCGACATCAGATCATATATTTCACACCACGTGAATTGTACTATAGTACATTGAGGGTCATCATCATTATCGGTGATTCCTCTCACATCTGTTAACAACTTACATTATTGGCTGGTAATCAGGTGATGTCTATCCATGTTCAACTTTAGGACATCTTTTCACATGGATTGACTTGTACACCGGGCGAAGATTGAATGAGTTTGAAGACCCCAGATCTAGTTTCATCCATCCGAGCTACGATATTTTTAGGAATATAAAGACATCAAATGTACATAGAAGTTGCACAGATGATCATCCAAGCTAGGGATGATGACTCTACATATAAAGAATCACCAATCTGCAACTGAAGACGATTGTCTGTTCTATGTACATGAAAATGACTTTATAAAGTTGAGCATGGGAATGCCTGCCTCAGCTAGATCATGAAAATAATATGATGATGATGTATTGTATTGTATCTTATACAGGTCACCTTCCAGTTCAAATACCTCGGACATCAAAAAATTTACGACTTCATGCTTTAGAGGGCAATTGTTATACATATTTGGGCACTGCAACCCCAATCATATATGTTGATAAACCAAGGGATCTTTAACCCCTAAAAGTTTTGTTTCATACCCTAAAAGATCATGGTCAACTGATTACATCATTCCCCAAAAGTTCCACTTGAAAAACCACTCAGAACTGGCCAAACCTGGACCATACTGACTGCTCCACTATCAGGGTGCGATGCATACTGACTCCTACACTAGCCAGGTGCGATGCATACTGAAGAGGCCTTTTGTAGGGTGCGATGAGTGAGAATGGACAAATGTCCTAGATAGTTTGCTAAGTGGATGCTCATGGAATCTTCTAGAAACTTCTCCTATGACACTTGCCTCTCTAAATTTGCCCAGGGATGAGTAAGAGATCTAAGAAATCTCCAAGTGGAACCAAGAACAACAAGTGGAATGACACTAATCAAAAACCCAGAGATGAATCACACCCTTGCAGACATCTATAAATGGATCCCTCATCTAAGAGATCTGGAGGCGGGAATTTTGTAATTTGTAAGGAAGTGCTGATAGTTTGTCTTTGAGAAGGAGCATTATATTGTTGGGTGATCTTGCTTTTCATGAGGTGAAGAGGGCTTTGATGTTGGGAGGATGATGTTGGATCAGACAGCTGGGTTGTAATTCTCCCTTCTATTTTAATAAATTTTTTTGAGTTTTCCTCCATACAATTGTGTATTTGTGAATGTTGTTATTTGTGAATGCCATTGTATGTTCATTGTATTTCTGATTCTGCAATGCTTATGGTATAATAGATCGAGATGATTTGATGGTGTTTTCTTACTTAGCCTCTATAGGTATTCTTTAAGCGAGATAAGTAGGAGAGGAGTTGCAAGCTCTATCAAGGGGGAGGGAAATCAAGCAAGGAGTCAAGCGGAAGATCTAGGTTGGTTCCTTTGCTTCTCTCTTATCTATCATACATAGAGGAAATCCCAAATTGCTTTGATTGTTTGTTGGCTAGGATAGCTTCCAATCCTAGAGGTCTAGCAAATCGAAAAGACACTAGTTTTCCCAAGAACAACGATTTCACATGAGATTGCGTGATAGCATTTGGGTCGAGCAGGATTGATCAACGGTGGAGATTGGGCAAGCTATTTGGTGCATGGGGTGTGTGATAGCTATTGCATCAAGCGAGACAGATTGACAGTCGATATTTGGAGCACAAAAGTCAAGTGTTAAATGAATATGTCAGTTGTTCGACATGTGGTTGACGGTGATTGGTTAGTTTTGTTTTGAAGTTTACTGATTGAATTGCTTTTGATGTATATGTGGGCCCATAACCCACAAGTCCACGTGCGAATTATGTAAAGATGCAGTTTCACTGTGCCAAAGTGGTATTAGAGCAGGGAAAGGTTTCCTACGAGAAAGAGTTTGTGTGCAAAAGAAGGAGGTACATTTATGTTGAAGATTGGTGAGTTTGTGGCCTTTATATTGTCGTACAGGTAGTAGCATAAGAAAGTGAGAATATTGCAGCAACCTAGAGCCAGGAGTGCAAATCACGTAACAACAACTGTTGCCAGCATATATCGATAGTAAGTGTGGCAAGAGCTCAATATTCGGCCTTAGCACTGGAACGAGAAAGAGTCAGCTGTTTGCAAGAGCACCAAGAGATAAGATTGGGGCCAAGGAATATGCAGCCACCAGAAGTGGAGCGACGATCATCAGGGCACCTGGCCCAATCAGCATCAGAATAAGCAAGAAGGCACACATTTGTGATTGGTCGAAAAACGAAGACCATACCCTTGCTTTTAAAGTAACGTAAGATGCGCTTGACTGCCTCAAAGTAAGTAGTAGTGGGGGCATGCATAAACTGATAGACTTGATTCAATGGTTCCGAAGAAAAGATAACCAAAGAGATGTCTAAAGACTAATCTCAGAGGAGAGAAGCTTTGTGAGGTATCGTGTATCAGGGAGGACTTGTTACTACAAAGGTTTTCTTGTAGCTCATGGCAAGATCATGAAGGAAATTCCATAGACGATGTGGATATAATTGTTAAGGGATGAAGGAGGCATATGACCAGGTGGTCATAAAATTTTTGTACCTCGGGTGTTTGATGCAGGAGCATCGGAACACCCTTAATCAAAATTTCAATTCAAAGCTTTGAAAGGGGAAACGTGGACAATCATTGTAAACTGGGGAAAATTCTATTTAAACAGAGCTAAATCGATGGAATTGATAAGTCTCTAGAGGGCTTGATTGAATGTAATTATCTGCCATCCATGCGAATAGAGAGATTTAGGGGTTTGATTAAGTGATTGTGGGAGAAACGCATGCATCTTAAACGATTCCTCCCTTGTAATTTCCTATATAAGAGAGTCTGTGTTGTGTGAAAATATAGATAGGGGTATGAAATGAAGCTGCAGGGAAATTTGTGTTTCGGGCCATGAGACCTTAGCCTGTAATTGAGTTCTGTTTATAATTGAAATATGCGTGTTATTATACATCTAGGTGAAATCTAGGTTTTGTGTGTGTGTCTGTATATATATGTCCTTTACTATAATTTGATAATTGTGTGTGTGAGTGTAAGGGACGAAGTTCCTATGAACTTCACCTTAGACAGGTTATGGCAGAGATAAATTTGTGTTGTAATGTGAATTACACTGATAAGTGAATGAGAGATCCATTGGATTTGAGAACAGATCAACGGAGGAGAGTATTCAATCGAAATTGGAGTTGATTGAATAACATAGTGGAAACCGTCGGATTGGCTAGCTCAATGGATAATAATGACGGAAGAGGAATGGTGGAGATTAACACCATCTGTTAATGAAAGGATGGAGTGGGCTTGGAAAGATGGTAAGCGGTATCTCTCATGCCCTAAAAGTTGTAACCAATGTTTCTAAATTCTACGCGTTTAACCTTAGCAGTCGATATGTAGCACGAGAAAACCACTTTTCTTACGTGCTCTCACCCTGATATTAGTCATGCACGATTTCACATGAGATTGCATGATAGCTATTGGATCGAGCAGGATTGATCAACGGTAGAGATCGAGTAAGCTAGTTGGCGAGCGGGGGATGCGAGAGCCACTGGATCAAGCGAGATAGATCGACAGTGGAGATCTGGAGCACAAAAGTGAAGTGTTAAAATGAATATGTCAGTTTTGTGACACACCGTTGGCGGTGATTGGTTAGTTTTTTTTTTAAGTCTGCTGATTGAATTTCTTCTGATGTATACATGGGCCCATAACTCGCAAGTCCACGCGCGAATTATCTAAGGATGCAGTTTTGCTGCATCAGTCTCACTTTCGATCATGAAAATGTTCAATCACCCAAGGCTCCCCATCACTCATCTGTATGCATTAAAGATCCATCTCACACACAGATCATACTTCCTCCACTAGAAATGCATGATCCCATCACTCATGCATTGGAGGAATCTTACATTGCAAGCACTCGTTCACAATACAATGTATCTTTGTTTATTTCGTTTGCTTGCATGTCATAATCAAGATTTTGCTTATGTTTCAAAGTTGCACAGAGTGTCACAAACCACTATAATAAGTCCATGGACTGCTCATCATGCACTTGCACTCACTTATGTCCTATGGGCACTTTGAAATATGGAGTGTGGTTGTCTTCATTGTTATATCTCTCTTGCTTGCTGGTTCACACAACTGGGTTTCTCACAGACCAAGCCTTCACCAACATGGGTCAACCAATGCGTTAGTGGCTGCATTGGAAATATCACTTCACGTGATCAGGCCCATACACCATTAGTGTAGGACTAGGAGTAGTGTTTTCTTTTAGTTAGTTTTCTTGCTTGCTTGTTTGCTTACTCGCTTTGTTTGTTTGTTTCTATACTTGCTTGTTTTCTTACTTTCTTTTCTTCTGCTTTCTCTTCTACTCTTTCTTTGCTTTGTTGCTTGTTAGTTCTCTTGTTTTGTTCATATAGTTCGCTTGTTTTGTTCATAGGTTAGTTTCGCATGAAACCATGTATGACTCTTGAAACGAGCTTGGTGAAGTACAAGAGGGCTTGTACATCTATCACTACTTGGTTAACTGTCATATTGCCTCTGTGTGAAGAACTTGTTACTTTTAGTCCTTGATACATTGAAGGAAAATATGTATTGTTCGAAGTGAACCTTAGTGGAAACACAACGCTTGTGCACTAACTAGTGTCACGTTCTCTAGTTAGTTGTTTTTGGGTTAACCATTGTCAGCTCAGTCAAGTAGAGTAAGGCTAGGGGGGAAACCTTAACAAGCACGTCAAATAGAACAACCTCTTCTTCTCTCAATAATTCAGGATCCCTCTTCCACCTCTGAAATGAATAAGTGCTATGCACAGTTGAAAAATGAAAAATGAAAAAAATGAAAAGTGAAAAAATTCAAAAATGAAAATGAATAAAAGAAGAGAAAGGCTTCCTGCGCAGAGAGGTGATGCAAGTAACTTCGCTGGGGTACCCAGGCTCACTGGAAAAGGAGCCATGCTTGTGTTCCTATGTGACTCCGTCGGGGTACTGTCCAGGCCTGCTAGTAGCATAGCAACACCAGAGCTAAAACTAAGACTTTGACAACTATATTGCTTGTGCACCAATATACCCCTCAACCCCAATCAAATCAACCAAGAGCTTGGTAGATGTTGTTAGCGCTCAAATCTGCCTTAGGCTGAAATAAAGCAAGACTCAAGGCCACATCAAACCATGCTCAGCCTTGTAGCTAGCCCTACGAGGACAGGAGAGGGCTCTCTCCGGGTCAAACTCGGCAAAAGATAATCGAAATGGCTTGACATGACCGAATTGATGATTGATGTTAGGCTAGATATGAAGTACAAAGAGTTTAGAATTGAGTTTTAATAATTTTGTTGAATTCAAGGGAAGGGCAAATTTGGGTGCAGGGATGAGGCACAGTTTTTGCAGAGATCCACTTGGGGCAAGATAGGCGATTGTTTTGATGCCTTAAAGCAGGTGAGATGGGTAGATCAGACTGGTGAGGGGCTAAGGAGAGCAAGGGGTCTCAAGGATTCTCCTTAAACTGA
>APFE030586923.1:0-11486 GCA_000404065.3 Pinus taeda
GAATTAGTTATTAATTAATTCACTAATTATTAACTCATAAATCAACTAAGGAATACATCAGTTAACTTAGTGCATGGATAGTTCAGTGGAGACAAGTGTTAGAGATGAGTGAAAGGGCAAGACAACTGTTAGTTGTGACTATAGTTGTGCATGAGATTTGCACAATCAGTGGATTGATATTTCCAATGAGGATTGCGTAGTGTTACACAAGGGAAATATGAGTTTGGATCAGCCATTCTCAATCTATTCTCATGTAGGATTGTACAGTGGAGGCAGGCAAGCAGCGGAGGAGATTTGAGCCAGTGATTGATTCAGATCTGAGCTAGTTTTTGTGTAACAAGTGGAGATAGTGATGAGTACTTGTGAGGAGTATTATACTATGTATTGTTATATTTTCTCAATCAATATAATATACAAATAGTTCGTGGTTTTCAGTTGCATGCTTTCCCTATGATATACTGTGTTGATATGTGAGATTGATGCTTCAATGTGCGCATGCGATTGGTTCTTAATTCCGCAAAATTGATGATCAACGTAGAGGAGGTTATGTATTATGCATGATTTCACAAATAGTGTATAATCAGGATAATATCTGTGAATAAGTGTCATATTATTCAAAATTTCTATAGAATGTGGCTACCACAATGCGCGAAAATATAACTGTTGTATTCTTTACTCCAAACGGCATCACGGTGTATTAAAAGCATCCCCATTCTATTGTGAAGGTTGTCTTGCTCCTATCTTCTGGCGCGATCTTGATCTGGTGGTACCTTAAGAACCCATCCATGAACTAGTATGCTTCCTGACCACCAACATTCTCCAATACTGTAAATGGTATTTGAAATGGATCGTGTACACAGACGTGTTCAACTTCTTGAGGTCCACACATATTTTTATTTCACCCTACTATGTTTTCTCTTGTACTACCATAGGACTCACCCAATCGAATTCTTCCACTGGTTCAATAATTCTAGTTGTAAGCATTTTTTCTAATTCGTCGTGGACCATTTCTTTGTACTTTGGGTTCAAGTGGTATGACTGCTGGTTAACTAGCTTCGCGTCAATTTTCAGGTTGATCTTCATCATCCCTAAATCGCCAACAATCCCTTTTAAGTCTGTAGTTTTGGTTGGGAACGAGTCTTGGTATTCACGTAGTAACTCAAAGACCTTATTGACTATGGCATTATCCCAATAATCCCCAAACGTTGCGTATTTTGGTTCTACCTCCATTCCAATGTTGGCTTTCTTCCTCTTTAATGGCAGGGGGATGTCGGGGGCTTCAAGTGATGGTCCGTGAATCTCACGAAAGCCTTCTGTTTCTGAAATTTTAATATTTCATGGGTCCTCATCATCCTCCTCAACATTCATGTTATAACACTCCAGTACACTGCTTAACTGTGTCACCCATTTTGGTTGAAGTACTCCCATTGGCTCTTATGGTATTTTAAAGACAGCGGCTTTTACTGCTTGTAGTGCATCGTCAACAGTATCTGACCAACGATCTTCAAATGGTGAATGTTAACAAGAATCCCTCATGCAAGACATCCCATTCGCCCGTACCATGGCAGAGCTCCGTCTCTGTATACCAATTCATGGGTATGATGTCCAAGGTATGGTAGAATAAATGCACCCATTCAGGCTATGGCTCTTCCCCATAGGCCTTCGTCCATTTCGCGAGGTGCGTGCGTGGATCATCTCATTTGTCATATTTGTCTACTAATCGTAATTGTGGTTTTCCAAAATGTAGGTGCATCATCCTTCTACATCTGTGCTAGTCCTCGAAACTTCCTTGATGAGTACCCCACCATTGTGCGGGTGTTGTGTGCAGTGCCCATTTCAGCGCATCGAACCGCTGCTGTTCTGGTAATGCACTTCAAATTCTCAGAAATTCATCCACCACTAACAATCCATCATATGTTGGCATCTCCCTTTTTTCTGTTGTTATGCAACACAATGACTTGATCATCATGTTGCAATTCAGTGTTGTTACTTCGTGCAGCTGATTCTGCCACCGCTCTATCTCTTCATCTGAATCCGAAGTGTAGGAGCTTCCACGCTCCCATGAAATCCTTCCATCTATAGTTGGATTCACCCACTCCTCTCTTTGCATGGTTATCTTGTAAATACAATCGAGATCATCATCACTATCATCGTCGAGCACCGGTTCAGTGTATCGAACTCCTTCGGCTAGGTCTAGCGGTACTACCACGTGTACTTAATTTTCCTCAAATATCATTTTGTGCTTCTTCAAATCTATGACTTCATTCATAGTGATAGCCTAGTCTATTCCTAGTAGCATGGGATAGGGATTTTTGTCATCGATAATCTCTATCAGTTCAAAATCCGCCTACTTGCTCATGCCTTCAATATCAACTGTTACCCCTTGCAATCTTCCCATGGGTAGAATCTTCTGTTGGTTCACCATTCGTAACTGAATAGGGGACCATTGTAATGAGGGTCTGCCCATGCGTTCCCATGTTTTCTTTGGTAGTACATTCGCATCTGAACCTAGATCCAGGATTACCTGATCCATTTCATGCTTGCTTATTTGTGCAGTCAACCTCATCTCCCTTCCTGTGTGTAATGCATGCTTTCCGAGTTTTTAGACCACGCGCGGTTCTCCTGACCCCGTGCACCTAGTGATAAGTTCCTATAGCCCTTTAACTACCTTGTTTTCACGCAGAAGTTCATGCATGTCTATAGAAATTTAGTGAGCCTTGAAGGATCCATCCCTAGTTCTAGTTGATCCTTACTACCTAAAGTGGAGGCCTCCATGAAGCTCTTCTTAGCTTCCATGAATGTCTCCTTCACATGGTCTAAGTCAAACTTGGGTTCCTTTGTAGGAGCCTTGTGAACCCACTCACTGTCTTCTGGCTGCTTCCCTTTTTCATCTGTTGTGGCCATACTGCTCCAAAGCATCATGTTTACATTTGGGACTTCTTTGCATGGTTCATACCTCATCATTTGTAAATTCTGGGTTGGAGGGGGCTGGAGTACCCCATTTTCGTGCATCTTCGCTATCAGCGAAGGGTAATCTTTTGCCTCGTGATCAAACTAATTATAGTACCAACATGATATCCTAGTCAGGTTTGTACAATCGTGAGCATAATGCTCTGGCCCTCCGCAATTGTAACAAATTATCTGTCCACGACCCTTTCCTGGTCCCATTCCACCTCGACCCCGATCGTGCCCCTGAAACCTAGTGCACGCCATCCCTATATTTGGGTCGAAGGCTCGCGTTTTGGTCTACACCCTATAGGCAGGAGTCTGATCCATCATTGGTTCATAGCTTTAGTAGGTGCGCTCGTCATGGCCTACCGACCTGCAGAAATTACAAAACAATTGCTGGGACGTCTGCGTATACTTCTGCAACGGATGACAATTATCCGTGGTATGTTTTCCACCTATCCAGTAGATTGCACACCATAATGTAGATGTCGTGCTTGGCCCCACCTGTGCCTCCAATCTTAATGGCATTGGCCCTCCCCCTGCTAAGTATTTTGTGAACAATAGACAGTGGTCCTTGCTGTGCCCTTGGCTCTTGAATTTTATGCACCATACTTCCTCGTGCACCTTCGGCCGCGTTGTCCTGTCCTATTTCAAACTTTACATCTCCAGACACAGATTCTATAGTTGCGTGTGGATTTTTTGGACTCCCAACCCAGGGTCTTGTATAGGGGTCTCATGCAATCTCATTTCCATCTCCAATGCTTCGACCTAGGTGGAAAGTTTTTTCTGTGACAACATTGTCCTTAAGTGTGGTGTAAGTGAGGCCACAAATCATGCGCGATGCTTTGCATCTATTAAAATCATATTGGCTTTGTGGATTGTACTCTTCAGCCTTTGGTCCAGAACCTAGGGGGTCTCGCACGTGAGCATCATGATCTCCTTAAACCCGATGATTGATTGTGTCTCTGATTTTGTCTTGTTGAATTCCCTGTTCAGCACGGTACGGATCTCTGCAATTCCTGCATTTGGGTGGTCATTAGAATGCTTGATACACCACATTAATGCGTGATCTTGTAGCACACTCACCAGCATAGAATTTTTAATATTATCATCCATGACGCCCTGTGCTTCCCATACTGCTCTTACCATGAACCAAAATTCGTTCGGATCTTCATTTCCTACTCCTCTAAACACCGACAGTTTGATCGCACTCGCTATACTGAACTGTGGTGGTGGCAGAGGTGGAGTGGGTGGAGATGGAGGAGAGGGAGGTGAAACAGGTGGCAGTGTGGGTGGAGGTGGTAAACATAGAATTCTCTGTCTTATCAAACTAACCTTACTTCTCGAAGAAACTTTTGTGAGCTCCTCCTCGCTTTCCCGCAAGGGTGAAATTAAGGGATTGTTTTCCAACTCCTCACTACTTCTGCTTCTATAGATCTTTCTGCTTCGCGTAGTCCCAAACATTAATTTATTCGCATAACCCGATTTTCACACAATAGCATCTTAATCCAAGTGTTCAAAGATTTAATATACTTACCTCATGGTCCCTTGAGAAAACATCACTCTACCTCACTGTAGCTGATGGACGTGTCTACCGCAAACTCAGTGATAAATCCTCCTATTATTCAATCGAGCTAGTGGTCCACAGCTCATGCTATCTTCTCTTCTGAGGCTTCTAGTCTGTGCACTAGTTTCAAAGTCCACACTATTGGTTTGTTGAGCCTATACCTCCCCTGGCTGTCTGTTAACTTTGCAATCCACTCATACAGCTCAGACGGAAAAGAGGCAATGAAAATTTCATGGATTTCAGTGTACAAGTAGCGATCCAACCACTGTTCCTTAGATACTCATGGATTTCTATTTTCCTATGTCGCGAACTCATGAATTTTCTTTTCCAACCACTCTTCAATTTCTTTCTTTGTAGGATTCCAGTGGCACAACATCAGACATCCTTTATGTAGATCCTAGTCCTGGCAACGGAACCATTTGTTGGCTTGTATGGGCCTAACCCGAGTTCAGAGGTGATTTATCTAAGCAAATTTTGGTACTACTGGCCCTTTCAAAAATAGTCTAGAGAGCACAGACTGAGGTCTCACCCGAAGTAGTATGGGAGGGTGCTAGAACCAGGTTTCCACACCCTTGGGATGTCTGATGGGCTTCTGGAGGTTCACGGTCCGATCCATCACTACGCGCACTTATGATCCCTTCGCAACGTGTAGTGCAGCTCCCGCGCAACCCTACTCGGGGTGCGACCCGTATAATACCCAAGATCCTTGCTTATTAACTAATTACTTAACTTGTGTGTGTAAGATTTATGGTTATTATAGCATATTCAGCAATCATATCAATGTGCACAATCGATAAATGAATACAAACATAAAGAAGATAATACAAAGCAAATACGTAGGAGTAGGAATCAACTTCTCTTATATTAATCTTCAATCTTGCTTACAAACTCGACACCTCCCTATGCACTTAGCTACAGGGGTCTACGCACTCAGCTGCGGACTCTACAAGGCCTCTGTGCACTCAGCTATAGAGCCTCTTCCTACTACTACGACCCAAGACACTTCGAATCCTACTCTAAGCTTGAACCATTCCTTCACTAATCATTCTATCATCTCCTCCTCCCTTTACAATTTAGAGCCTCGCTCTATTTATACAATCCCATGGTCTGTGGACCACGGGTAGGCTGACATGACTTTACATTACATTAGGGTAAACAACCCTATGACTTAACCTCTACTTCGCACTTTGCGCCCGCAATTCGTGGAGTCTTACAAAATCCATTGACCAAAACTTGGACTTTGAGCCCCAAAACCTGTTGTGGGGGGATTCCATGCCCAATAGTAGGGTTCCCTCATGGATTGGGTGGGACCTCCTTGAGGATTCCCGCCCACCACAAAACTAACAATATGTCCTTAACTGATATAAGGAGTGCTCCTATCAATCAGTGACTGACCATGCATGCTTGAAAAAGGAGGGGAACTGTTACATTCCCGATTAGTATATGCATATTGTGAGTGCCCCCAAATACTTGAATCTAGGGGTTAAAACTATACAATGGATGCCAATGATATTGTTGGTTGAAGGGACCCACACTAATTATGCTATATTGAGTGTTATAAGGAGCATTGTATGTAGCACTTGTCGAAGGTATAAAGTTTAACACTAAGGGTTGGAGCCCGGCATAGGCTGGGTTCCACTTGTGGAGGGTGTCATGTGAGTGTTTGTACCTAGGAAAAATTGGATAGTAAGGTTCGCCATCAATGGTGTGGTGGTGAATATCGACTAGGGAAGCGGTGGGGAACCAAAAGTGTCCACAAAGTTCTATGACCTGTTAGTCATCGACAGGATGGATGGAAATGTTCCAACTGAAGACACAAGGGGTACGCTTGCCACGTGAACCAAGAGTGGGTCCAACAGATTTGTGATCTGAGGGTTGTAGGGAGGAAGAAATCCTGCAATGAAGAAATCCTCCAGTAAACTTGAATTGTCGGTTGTCCAAACAGATTCTGTGTAAGATCTTGGAGGCTGATTTCCTGAAGATGGGGAATCCAATTCACTGGAGCTCGACGAATCTTCCACAATGAGTGGAGGAAGTCCTAACAATCGTCTATATTGATGACGAGGGTCGGATGTGGCCACAGTGATCGTTAATTTTTATCAATAAATTTTATCATGATATTCGTTAAAGTCTCAATGATAACACTCGGGTGCCTAAAAAAATAAAAAATAACACTAAAAAATACACTAAGTGAAACAATCAACGAAGAAAGGGAAATGACCCTGTCTAATAAGCACCAATCACTGGAGATGAAACCCAGTATCACAATGAATAACAGAGAGGTCTATCCAAATGTATAGTTATGGTTACTCTAGAGCTTCACCCAAACCTCAAATTGAGGGGCCAAGTACCCTCGTGAAGATGAGCACCCTCCCAAAAACTGAAGACAGAGTAGGTCCGTCTGTGTTAGGTACCATGCAAGCCCTTCCCAGTCACCTTGTCTAAGTCCCTAAAAGTGTGGCCACTAGGGATACCTTAGATCACAGACACTACTGGGGGGGACATAGCCGTAGATAGTATGCTATGTGGGTAGGATACCTGAGTCCCCGACTCAGCTCCAAAATCCCCGAAGGGATCCCTAATACACAGAATACCCAAAGGAGTTGTAAGCAAAGGTGTGCTACCTGCACTTACAATCCAATGTTGTCTCGTATTTAGCTCTGCTTTGACTAGAGTGGTCCCGATAGTATGAGTGCAGAAGGAATTTTCTCTCTTTTAATGACACTAGTTTGGTTTCTAATCTTGGGCACTTTACTCACACTGCATATCCCAAGATCCTAGCCTGAACTAATGCTTGTTTTCTCTATAAAGAGTTATTGATTGATTTTAGGTAAATTTTATTTGTACTTTTTTAGTGTCTTCGGTAGGGGTGTTGACGTATAATATGTGATGGGACTCTGACTCAAAAATCATGAAAAATACAATGCTTGAAAATATTCAATTCGATGAAATAAGTTGTATTCTACGAGTGAGAGTCTTTCATACATTCATATTTGTTCCATGAATCCTAGTTATTATAACACATGCATAACTAACAAAAATCTTTCCAATGCTCTCTAACAACTATTTGAAACCAAAATAAAGCAAATTTTAACTAGCTAAGCAGAAGAATGAATAAACAAATGTTGAATTTTCCTTTATAAAAACTTTTTAAGGGAAAAAAACTATTTCCTAAAAAAAATATTCTTTTAGGACACCGATCTTGCTAACAAAACTATAGTTGCATATCCTTTTTCAGTCCATGAGCACGTTTCCCATCCCTTTGAGTTTACAGACACAGCTACATGTCAAAATTTTGGTGACTAATGCTCTTTAGTAGGATCCATAGAGAGTTACTGGTCCACTAACGCGTTGTTTGCATAGACACAGAGCTTTATAAAGCTCTGTTTGCTCTGCTAACCTATGTTAGTGTGGAAAAAGGGTTCAAAACAGGGCTTTGGGGATCATATCCAAGACTGAATGTATGAGAGAAGAATGCAACAAGGTCTTGATGGGCTAGAAAAGGAATATAGAAGTATGGGGAGGCCTAGGAGGAGGAAACTAAGAACTGTCTAGTGAACCGGGAACTAAATGTATAGTCCCCAGCAAAGTCGCCAATTCTGCTATAGGATAAAATGCACGGTGTATTGAGAATGGAGATACCCTCAAAGGTCTTCCCAGGACCTTCGGTAGACTATAATATTATCTGTAGTAGTCATAGAGTTACATGCATGATTATAAATAATAACTAACTATCAAAGCAAAACATATTGATTACCTCAAGCCTCCGTGTAGATTTGTTGGAGAGCGCAATGCAACTAGGTGGAAGTCCCCTGATCTGGCTCCAAATCAAGTCCTACACATAGAAGAGACAAGCACAATCACATCATACAACCTTGATAACTAATACAAGAATACATAAAAGACATATAGTTATACATAACTAAGCTACTCATGCTAAAAGGTATTGGACAAACAAGTAAATGAATTATAGTACCAACACCATGGAGTAGACAGTACAACTGCAGATCTATATTAATGTCAGAAGAGTGATTACAACTATCTGTTGCATCATCCTTCCCTTACTCCTCTAGCTTCTCTCCCTCTCTCCCTTCTTACCAACTTCTTAGGCTTAGATTTGAGACTGTGCTCGACAATCAAGTAAGCTATCCTTTCAAATGATCTGACCTCTTTCACCATAGCCCTAGATTTGCTTAGGTAGCAATTGAGTTAGGGTTTCCAAGTTCCTCCATGAGTCTCTTAAGGTAAAATCAATGATGTTTCCATGCTTTTCAGCTCTTTCCCATTTCCCTCTTTCATTAAGATTTAGAAATCCCACAAATAGGTCAAACTTTATATGTTTCCTTGCTTGTTTGAGTAGATTTAGGAGGGAATATAGAGATATTTAGGAGCCAATTTTCTCCTTTGACCTCTGGATAGTCATTATGATCCACTAATGCTGTCCCTGAACCAACAAGTAGAGTTAGTAGGGTCTCTAATGCTCCCTTAGGCTTACAGAGAAGCTTTATAAAGCATGTTTTCAGTTTTTAGCCAGCATTAGTGTGGAAATAAGGCTTGTGATCTTGGTCTTTTCTTCAGCTATCATGTCTTTCCCCTCTGAGCTGATGAGGGGGTCATTTTGTTGTATAACATGTAGACATCAATGACAGGTAACCTTGTGTTTGGATAGGGGTTTTCATTATTGGCTCCTAGTTAAAAAATTCTACGAGTGTTCGATGAAAAAAACATTATTCACACTCGTTAGATTGTACTGTGCATCTTAAATACCATCACCATTATCAATGGCCATCCTCGCATCTATTAACAATGTCCATTATTGACTGGTAATCCGAAATTTCGTACATGTTCATCCTCAACGCCTTTATTCACATGTATGGAAATATGTTGTTACAGTGAAACGGAAATCAAGACCTTGGGTAGAGGCTTACATCAATCAGCCTTGTTTCCTCTCCCAAGTTGTGTTTTTGTTATTTTGAGACATCTCATCAGAATGATCTTATTATGACATAGGTTCTGCATTGTGCTTATCAGTGGCCACGATCGTCATATCTATTTGTTGAGAAATCACTCTGACATAGCTAATAAGCATGGGAATGCCTTACTCAAGACATGATTTTAGATTTTTTATATATGTGTTGTATCAGGTTTCTCATATTCCCAAAGCTCTGATCCACTTTCTCTTTTTTCTAAATAAAAGGATAGTTATATATAAAGTATTTCGGCCATCGTCGCTGCCTCTTATGTCACACTTTAGGGGGCATCTATTATACAGGAAAATGACCTCCTCATCAACTCAGGGGAGAATAGCAGGATGAATAAAGGACTAACCAAGCTCATAGGCCCATTTTACAAGCTAACGATGTCTAGGAACTAGCAACCTGCTTTGTCATGTGGAAAGAGTTATTTTTGCGGACAAACCTAACCTCCCTAGGAGTCTAAGACTCTCTAGTGACAAACAAACAAACAAGAGCAATCCTTCTCTAAACATACATTATTCTATGAGAAACCAAGTGTTGTCCGATCTTACCTTAGGTCCAACGCTTGTTGTAGCAGTCCAGCCTTGCTGATCCAGATGAGCTCCTCCTTCACTTTAAGACCTGCATACACTAACAAGACAAATGATTACATAACACCTGAATATTTCATAAAACAAAGCATATTCATCACATAGACCAAGGAGTACATGAAATAATTCATTAACAACAAATCATTGAGAAGAATGGACTTATTTGTATTAAGGAAACAAAAAAGGAACCATTACAACCTGAGCCTTGGTGTTGTGCACGCTCCTCCCAGGGTCCAACAAGAGATTTCCTCTACTTTGACAAGCTCACCCACTCCCAATATGGCAAAAAGGAAGGATAGTGATCTCTCCTCACAAGTCAACAATGGAAGTCCTAATTCCAGCAACATTTACCCTTTAGAATGTTCAGCTTTCAACCTCCCCTCCTTTGGCCCAATGCCTGTATTTATAGTATTCTAGAGGAGGTTATTCAGTTCCAACATCAATGGGATACTCCCTCTTTTGGCTGGGGTAGCTCCTCTCTTGATGGGATAAGCTCCTCTATCATAGGGATGCATGAACCATCTGGAGGCGCTCAATACACGTCAAACACTCTTCTAGAAGGCTCTAGAAGTGACCACAAGTAACTTTTTAAAAATGAAACTCGCGCCTTTTGACCTTTACAGGGGTACGCACCCAACCTTTGGCTTACAGAGCGTACAAGTACGCAGGTACAGTGTGTTTGGAGTGCGTACACGCAGGCAAGGTAGAGAGAACCTGCGTACCCAGAGATAAACATGTTTTTTAGTGACTTTCTCTCTTTTTTGAAGTTTGACATGAGAGCAGAGGTATAAGGCTTGACAAGGAGGATAATATGACTATTGATGGAGCCATATTAACTGCAGATAGTCATGGTGACAAATTTCAGTGTAACAGATTGCCCCCTAAAGTACGAAGCCTGTATAGATAAGGGTTTTATATCATATAGGAAGGGTGAAGTACTTTATCATTTCGAGGATTATCTTGTGGAGAGCCCGGTCAGAACCTGCAATTTTCAACACAAAATACATGTATAAGATCATATCATCGCTGAGGTAGGCATTCCCATACTCAGATCAAAACTTTAACATTGGACTAACTACTCTGATACAGGAATTGATTTTATAATACATCATAATCATAGACTCGTGTAGACACAGTATGGACGTAGCCATCTGTTTATGATTGGTCTACAATATAATGAATACAAAACTCCTCACAGCCTGGATGGTGGAAACTAGATCCAGGTCTTCATCTCTACTTCCCGAATTGGTACGATTCTAGCCATGTGAATAAATGAGTCGATGTCGAACATGGTAGAAACCACTTGATTACCAGTCAATGATGTAAACTGTTAACAAGTGTGAGAGAGACCACCAGTATTGTCAATGGTTCTCAAAGTACCCAGCACAATCCATGAGATGTGAA